>JAUTDX010001691.1:0-50172 GCA_030844895.1 Ambrosia x helenae | reverse complement strand
ACCCATGGCCCTATATATTCTAATAATCCGACCCGATTATTATTATTATTATTATTCAACTAATCAACCTACTACCCAATCCAATCCAATCATGATAATTCCATTTGCAGATAAAACACACGTGATTCATACAATCATATACCCTTAGATTGATCTTAAACCGTCAGATTCAACGTCTCTATTGTTCCCGGAGATGTTTTGTCACCGGCAATAACCGGTAACTTTTCTTTGTTTGAAACTTGTTATCGATAATCGATTCATTACAAGTTTATAATAATAAGATGAACTCTTCGTCGTCGAATTCAAATAATCGGTTATCGGATTTAAATGAAACGAATCCTGTTTTTGGGTTTAATACGACGCCGTTTACGGCTTTAGGTTGTGATGTTTCACGAGCACGGCTTATGAAAGCCAGAAAGCAAACATTTAATCAAACATCTAGTTATAATTATAAGTCTGGTGATTATGATTATCCACTGGATGGGTTTAATCGGTTAAGTAGTTCGACAGAGTCGGTTTTCGGAAATATAGGTTATGGTGTATTTGGTTGCAATGAGGATAATAAGTCTAGTTCATATAGGGGTTTGGATAGAAGAGATACTAATGTTGTTGTTGATAATATGTCGAAGTTTGAGTATCGATAACGATAATGTAGATAGTAGAAAGAGTTCAGTAGGGGTGGATACAAGTAATGTGGCATTGGAGATCAAGAACGAGATGAAGAAGATGGATGTTAATGATCCTGCTGATGTTGGTTCTGAAGGCGGTTCGGGTAGATATGAGAAAGTGGATGGTGAGCTTGCTTTTTACGAGCAGATTGGATGATATACGAGTTTCGAATGTGGAATTCAAGACAGCTGATATGAGAAAGAATATGCTTTTGGGGTTGAATAGATTTGAATCAAGAAATGTTAAGGAAAGTCGGTCGAAGAAAAAGAAAGGGGGGATGAAGAACCCTGTTGTTGATCGGTCTAGGATTATAGAGGATTTTGTGTTTGGTGGAAGGAGTTTGTCTGGAAATTCGGAGAGTTATGATATCCCTCTGTTTGATGAAATGTTAGCTGATGGTTATCTAGAGAAACTTCTGTGACGTCGGAGGCTTCGCAAGTTGATGAACAAGATAATGTGTCGAATGAATCGCATGTGATTACTTCGAATGTCGCGACTGATGATGAAACGTTTGAGCCTCAGATCAATGAAGTTTCTGAGACAGAAAGCTTCATGTCTGCGACTGAAAATTTGGAACACGGTTGTGATAGTTTGGGTGCATCGCTAGATTCTGATGTGAGCTTAACTGCGACTTTTGGGAGGCAAGAAAATGGTGTTACACGTGTGTTTAGTTTTGGTTCGAGATCAGAGGATGCTAGCAATGGTAACTTTTCGTTTGCTGCATCTTCATCGGTTCAAAGTCAACTTTTATCAGATACCCGTCAGCATTAAAAAGAAGCTTCCACCAAAAATTGTCGGGTTCTTACATTTCGACAAAAGCCGAGTTTTTCCATTTGATTTATCTGCATCATCAAGCATAAAAAAAGATAACTTAAAGTTAGTAAATGAACAGGATTTTAGGCATGAAAAGTCTCACTAGTAGTAGTTCGTCTACCAGCAAAGCAGCAGAGGAAGCGTGTGAGAAATGGCGATTAAGGTGTGCAATTCTACATTATGTTGTGTTAAATGTTTGTAATTATTTCAGTTAATAAACGCTTTCTTTCTTTATGTATTAGGGGAAACCAAGCTTACAGTAATGGTGATTTGGCTAAAGCAGAAGATTGTTACTCTCAAGGGTTAACTCTGTCTCAGAAACTGAGAAATCTACAGGCTGCCTTAGGGCTTTGACGTTGTGCTATAGTAATCGTGCAGCAGCTAGGATGTCTCTCGGAAGGATGAAAGAAGCATTAGAAGATTGTCTCATGGCTGCCCACCATAGACCCCAACTTTCTTAAGGTTCAAGTTCGGGCTGGACAGTAAGTCTAACTTTATTTATAGATAACTAAACACGCGTGTGCTCACTCATGGTGCATTCTTTCATCGTTTTATACTACTGTATTTGCATATATGCAGTTGTTACCTTGCTATGGGAGAAATTGAAAATGCAAAACAGCAGTATATAAAGTGCTTGCAATTCGGAAATGGTAACAGCGCGGACGAGAAAGTGCTAGCAGAGGTCTCTGAGGCCTAGAAAAGGTCCAGGTAATATGCGTTATTCTTGACCTGTAATTCAATAAAAATGCTACGTCCAGAAAGAGTCGGGACTGTATTGAGCAACATGCTGATCTTAAATTCTTAATTTTAACCTCTTTTTGTATCTTTTATACTTACCAGAAAGTGTTGGACTGTATTGAGCAATGTGCTGATCTTTTACAAAGACGGACTTCTGAAGACTTAGAATGTACTTTGAGACTTGTCAGCGATGCGTTGCACATAAGCACATGCTCAGATAAACTGCTTCAGATGAAAGCAGACTCTCTTTTTATGGTTAGTGCTATTACTAAACACGGTTGGCTGGCCTAATAGTTAATTCCCCAGGGCCTTGGGTCAAATGTTACCTGTTTTCTTGAGGGCTCTTAAGCTTTTTGACTGAAAACATAAAATTTATCTTGTGTGAAGAGGTTCATTTATCTTTGTGTGAGGAGGTGGCAATTTTGATTCATTTTACTATTATGGGTTGATTTGATTATCTCTAACTGTTGAATGGATCGTATATAACACGATTCAGCTGAACGAGAAATGGGTCAGATAGGTCAAAATTGGTGGAAATTTGCCCATCGATCATTTTGGTTAAACCATACAATTATTTCTAAGCTAGTGTTTGTGTGTTTGTGGGTCAACCCAACCTGTTTCAAACCGTTGCTGAGTTCTTATTTGATTTTGCAGTTGAGGAGGAAGAGAGGTGATTCGACTCTTACATCTGATAAAGCAGATACACCCACAAGCTCTTCTTCTAGGCCATGGAGATCACATCTTATCATCAAATCCTACTTTTATTTAGGAAGGCTTTTGAGGCTCTAGAGTTTATAAAAAAAACAAGAGAATTCAGACCATATTACCAAAATGTAGCTTTCTTCTTTTTGTCTTGTCTGCTCACATGCATTTTTTTCAATGGATTTCGTACAGACAACACAAAAGTTGAAATTTTTGTGCCATTGATTTCCAGGGTAGGGAAACACAACTCAGGAATTAGCAATACCTTTAGCTGATACAATACTTGTGACTTTTATCTCGCAAGGTATGTAAACTTGCAACCAATATCTTTAGCTGATACAATACCTTTAGTTCTCTTTATTTTAACTTAACTGCCGGAAAAAGACCCATTTGACAACCAATGTCAAAGTGACACTATTGACTTATAGAATAGATGTAACATAAGCTGTGTATGCCATGTCACATTTTGATCCGTGTGTATATGTGTGCAGACAGCAGGAAATGAAGCATATAAATCAGGAAAACATCAGAAGCAGTAGAACATTATACTGCTGCTTTATCTTGCAGTGTTGAATCTCGTTTGTTTGCAGCAGTATGCTTTTGCAACCGAGCTGCAGCATACAGAGCTTTGGGTCAAATTACAGATGGCATTGCAGATTGCAGCTTAGCAATAGCCCTTGATCCAAACTATCTCAAGGTTCGTTTATGTAATTATGTTTCATCAATGCGTCAAATGGGTCAAATCAATATTTTTAGTTAGAAAAAAGAAACGGGTCAAAATTTGTCTAAAGTGTTTTTATTACCTTGTTAGAGGTTGTAGAACATTGTGATACAATTGTAATGACATTTATGTAGGCAATATCTAGGCGTGCCAGCTTGTATGAGATGATTAGAGATTATGGGCAGGCAGTCAAAGATCTACGAAGATTGGTGTCTCTTCTAACAACACAGGTGGAGAAGGGTGCTGTTTCTGGAGCATCAGATAATTTAAGCAGTATGAATGAACTAAAGCAAACTCAGATACAGCTTTCTAACGTTGAAACGGAATCAGAAAGGGAATCCCTTTAAATGCCTACCTCATTTTGTAAGTTCTTTTTATTATGTGTTACAAAAGTACTTGTTACTAAAAGAGTGAACCTTGGAAATCCAACGAGGGTGAGTCTGTTGTTTTATAAAATATTGAAGTTTTGTTTTGAATGTTACAGGGGAGTTGAATCAACTGCTTCTGCAGCAGATATAAAAAAGGCATATAGGAAAGCTGCCCTCAGACATCATCCTGATAAGGTTCTATCCAACTTCTGACCTTGTAAAGTGTCGGTTGAAAATTAACATACTATGAAATTTTGGGTTCACGTTTTCTTATAATCATGTTTCGCTTATCTAGGCAGCCAGATACTTGGTAGAGGTGTCGATGGAGATGATGGACTAAGGAAGGAAATAGCTGAAAATGTCCACAAAGATGTGATAGACTTTTCAAAATGATTGGAGAAGCATATGCTGTACTTTCCAACCCTTCCAAGGTTCTCCCTCTTATCCATGCACATATTGACAAAACAATATTGACATCATGTTAAACAGGTTCCATTATTGTTTTTTTTTTCTAGAGGGCAAAATATGATCAAGATGAAGAGAAGAGAAATGAAGTCAATAGTTTTACTAGAAGCAGCTCATCAAAAATGGCTGCAGATGTCCAAAACACCGTATTTGAGCAAACTGGGAAACGGCGCCAATGGCAGGATTCTAGGAGACCCTATGCCAGAAACCCAGTCTACAGGCTCAGAAAACATTGGTTCGTCATATAGGTATTCCAAGTACTAGTAATGGGTTTCACGAAAGAAGTTTTCAGTCAACAATTTCTGAAGTCCTAATCTGGACAAGAGTACAAGTCAAGTATGCATAGTAATTTATACGATTTTGGGGATATATAAAGGAGCTAAGTTCAAGGGAAAATTCCAAGCTCTTACCTGTATATAAGTTTGAGATCTTCTGACGGATTATTTTCTGTTTTGGTGTGAACAGGCTGTGTGTATGGTGGTCAACAAAAGGATGGTTGACCAATTTGTATCTTCCACTAAGGTGGGCCTGGTTGTATTATTGATACACACATGGGTCTTACTTGAGCTTTCATTTGATGATAGCCTGATACTGTCATACTGTATGATGTGTATACACGTATTGTGAGTTTCTACAGAATCCCAACAAAGGAACAGAAGAGTGTTTTTTTTTAATTTCTTTTTATGGTTCAATGGCAATTGTTGAATGATTTTGCAAGGACTAATTTTATGGTGGTAATGAAGAAATAGCACAGTATCATACTGTTGTGTTTTACAATCCAATCTCAAGTTCAACTCTGGACAAATTTTATTCTATTTTTTCGATGTAACTGAGCTAATCATAGTCTCAATTACAAGCTGTGGTCTGTTGGTAAATCTGGAGAAAATTGTTTGCATATTACACGTATATTCCAAGTCCAACCTCCTTAGGATTTGTTTCCACCATCCATGGAGCCCTGTGGACATAAAGAACAAAAGCCTAATTATTTCAACTTTTTCTGGATTGCATCTTTTTTTTTTTATGTTTTTTATAAAGATTTAATTGTTTATGTTTAGATGTTCATATTTTTTTTTTTGAACGGTGAACTTCATTAAAAACCGACGAACCTCAAAAAACGAGGCCGCCACCAAAAAACCTTTACAACAAATACAAAGGGTAATCTACCAACTATTCCACTCTACAGATTTGTGTTTCGACCTATGTTTAAACCATAAAAACGAAAGACGTTTAATGCTAGCCACAACCTCTTCAACCCTCAACGAAAACCCCTTTAAAAACTTTCTTATTACGGGCTTTCCAGATAGCCCAACACCCGATCATAACCAGCCCCATAAGCAGCTTCTTTCGCCATTTATGACCCTGCAGCCGGTTCGGAAAATGCAGCAGAGAATCAAAGGAAGAAACTTCGCTGACATTCACTCTGCACCAGTAAGCAACAGCAGCCCAAATACCGTAAGCCCAGCCGCATTCTGCCAACACATGAGAGGCCGTTTCTACACAAACATCGCACATCGGACAGACTGTACTCTGCAAGTTAACCTTTCTTTTAACCAATTCCACACGAGTCGGTAACCGGTCTTTGAGGCTCCGCCAAAAGAAAGATGTTCACCTTTAAAGGGACCCAATGTTCCCAGCTAAAAAACTGAGAAACGGACTGTTCACTGCAGTCCTCAGCGCTTTTTTGACAGAAGCCACCGAAAACCCAGATCTGTCATCCGGAACCCATGTCAGCCTATCCAAACCATCCACTAACTGAACCTGGGCAATCAAACACTGCAGGTCTTGCGCTTCGGAGATCGCAGCAACCGAATCCATCTTAAAGATCCCCATATCCAACACTTTTGAAACCCCTAACCGTAACCCAACCTATCACAAACATAACAGTTCTTGAATTTTTCCCCAGCATAAAGCGTCGGCCACCTATCCATGAGCGGGATTGACCCGTACCAAATATCTTTCCAAAACCGAATGTCCCTCCATTCCCAAGGTTGTACGAAAATAAAAGCTTGAGATTCTTATCCCCAAATCCGAAGACAATCTAAAAACGAAGCAATCGCCTTCCAACAACCGGGGAGCGCTTTATTAATAGGAAGAAAAATGCCACCTATTCCTCCTCCCATGGATATTAGCAATGACCCGCCTCCATAACCCGTTTCTTTCGACCTCAAACCTCCAAGCCCACTTTACCAATAAAGCCGTGTTTACATCCACAAGCTTCGTGATGCCCAAACCTCCAGCCTTAATCGGTTTTGTCACGATCTCCCACGCCACCCAACTAATGCTTCTACCATCTTTCCCCCCCCCCCCCCAAAGAAATCTTCTCATCAACTGTTCAATGCTCTTTAAACACCGCCAAGGGGGCTCTATATAGCGATAAATAATAAACCGGAAGGCTCGAAAGAACCGATTTAATTAAAGTGAGCCTCCCACCTATAGACAATAGTTTAGATTTCCAAGACAGGAGGCGGCTTCTAACCACGTCAAGACCGGCTCCCAATTAGAAATCCTATTCATATTCGCGCCGACTTTAATACCTAGGTACACAAAAGGGAGTTTACCAACTTTACACCCCAAAAGGTGCGTCATGCCTTCAACCACCGCCTCATCCACCCCTAACCCAAACAGAGACGATTTTTGAATATTTATCCGCATTCCCGAACACATATGGAAAACTTTAACAACGATTAATAGCCACCATGTTCTCGTGTGACAAGTCCCCATAATCAACGCATCATCAGCATACAGCATATGACTAACCGTAGGACCCACGTTAGATAAAGACACCCCTTCGAAGTTACCCAAAGCGCACGCTTTAGAAATCATGCAAGCTAAAGCCTCCATCACAATAAGAAACAGGAATGGGGATAACGGGTCTCCTTGTCTGAGCCCCTATTGACAAGGGAACTCAAAAGTAGGGGAACCGTTAACAAGCACCGCAGACCTGGCAGAACGTAAAATACCTCTAACCCATAGAACCCACCTATCCGGAAAACCCATTTGCCCCATGACAGACAACAAGAATTCCCAACCCACATTATCATAAGCCTTTTCAAATGCAGCTTCAAAAGAAAGTATTGTTTACCGCTCTTTTTCGCCCATGAGATCAATTCATTAAGAACAAGGGGCCCATCCAGAATAAACCTGTCTTTAATGAAAGCTGATTGAGACTCTGAAATAATATCCCCAATGACCTGTTTAATCCTACCAGCCACGACTTAGAAATGAGTTTACTAATTACACAATAAGATTAATCGGTCTATAGTCTTTCAAACCAACTGGAGTCTTGACTTTGGCCACCAGAGTAATAAATGACGTACTGCACTCCTTGTTGATAACACCCAAGTCATAAAAATCAGCAAACAAGTCACAAAATCATCTTCCAGGAAACTCTAAAAATGTTTGATGAACCTGAAATTAAAACCGTCGGGCCTGGGGCTTTATCAGAGCCACAGTCAAATACCGCATCTTTAATTTCCTCCTTTGTAAAAGGAGCCACCAAACCATCAATCTTCTCGAAAGGAAACTGTTTCAAATCATTAGCAAGAAAAGGCGGCCTACAAGAGTAAGCCTCATAAAAATGATTACGAAAAAACCGAAAAACCTCCTTCTTGACTAAGGACGGCCGAGAAACCCAAGCCCCATCAACTAACAAACCCGGGATAGCGTTAGACGCCTTTCTACCATTAATACAACGATGGAAGTAAGCAGAATTATCATCCCCAACTGAAGCCCATTTCACCCTCGATTTTTGATGAAGATCTTTAGTCTTTAGAAGACTAAGGCTCTCCACCTCTTTTTTGCTCTCTTCCCAAACCCACCGTTCTTCCTCCTCAAGATCCCTATCTTCCATAATACTTTCGAGGGACGAGATATCCGATTTTAAAGCTTCCAACACCTCATTCTCCTTATTACGAACCGACTTCCACCATTCTCTAAGAGCCGCCCTGGCAGCCGCCAACTTCTTATGAATTTTGACATCCGGCGGCCCTTTGAAAGAGAATTTATTAAACGCCTCAATCACAACCTTCTCACAATCATCCTATCCAACCAAGAGTTAAACCATTTGAAAGGCTTAGCTCCAAAGTTAGTATCACATAAAGTAAGTAATAACGGAGAATGGTCAGATCTTTCCTCGGAAGGGACCTAAGACAAGCAGTCGGCCACCTAGAAAAAAACTCAAGACAAACCAAAATACGGTCAATTTTACTAAGCTTAACCGTGTCCCCTGAACCAGCCAAGTAAGTGAACTTATTCCCATTCATCTTGTACTCCTGAAGACTAACCTCATCAATAAACGCATTAAAATCATTCGCCATGACACTATTAAACTTAGAATTACGCCTCTCCTCAATCCATCTAACAGTATTAAAATCACCAAGCAATATCCACATACCCCCTATCCCTTGAATCAAGACCTTTAACCGGTCCCATAACACTCTTTTTTTCACCAGCTTTTTGAGGCGCGTAAATATTAGCGATATTAATCACCGACCCATCCTCTACCAAGGTACCGAAGTAATTAAGAAGTTTCTATCACTAATCGAAGACGATTTGCAAAACTTTTTTTGGTTCTATCAACCCCAAAATTTTTATTACCCCATAAATACGAAAAATCAAAACCTTTCCCATCCAATAACATGGATTCTTGAATAGCTAAAAAATCAACACCGTATTTCCCCACTAACCCTTTTAACCAAGTAACTTTACCAGCTTTACCAATCCCCCTAGGATTCACTGATAAGAAATTCATTTAAAACCCGATTGTAATCCTGTACCTTTAACTGTATCCGAAAGTAACGGTCGAAACCTTCCAACTGGACACCCAATTTTTCAGCAAAGATCTTGGTTTCTTGTTCCTCCGTCTCCAAATTAGGCTTCTGCACACTGGTAGAATCAACGAAAAGGGGTGGGGTCCCGTTGTTGTGAACCTGTTCCCCTTTGTAATTCTCTTCGTCCCCGTGTAAAGAATGGTTTGACTCGTCCAGTTCTACAGCTTCCATGTGGTCCGACCCGATCACCTCTTCCTCTTCCATTAACACTGAGAAAGGATTTGTAACAGTAACAGGGGGAGGCCCACGAGTCTTGACTACATTGAAATCATCAGCTTGGATTAAAGGATCCAGCCCAAAAAGATCTTCCATTAAGTTCTTCGGCTCCTCAAAGGCCTGTCATTGCTACTAAGCCTGCCACACTATTGGGCTGGTCCACAAAAGTTTTTAAAACCTCCTTTTTTCTTTTATTGGACTTAGTCAACATAACCGGGTCCTCAGCCAATGACGAATCCCGTGGAATTTGCTCACCATTATGAGTTTCTAAAAAAACCTTTTCCTGCAAGAAAGGAAATGATTTGTCATTAATGGGGGTCTTGAATGTCTGAGCCGAAAAATCCGGTCCCTGTTCTTCGTCTTCCCCAGGAAACTTCCGATCAGCGGAGTTAGCTTCGTAGACGGCTCCGGCGAATCATTAAACTTATCGACGAAATCGCCTAACCATTCCGTAGCTCCTCCTCGATCCAAACCTTGACAGTCTTACCTCTCCATTTAACAAACAGTGTCTCACGGATATGGCTACCAGACTCCAATTAAAATACCAATCGAATGAAACGAGGCATCCACATCTGTTCTCTCCACCGGAGATGTTTTAACAACCTGACCAAAGAAGCCACCGATATCTTTCAACACCCGATCATCCCATAAACAGATTGGTAGACCATAAACACGAACCCAAGCAAGACGTTCAAAACCCGTCATCTGTCCTTCCCATAAAAACACTGATTTGAAACTGATCAGGCCTACCCAGGAACTCGTCTTTCGCCATCGTTGCATGCTCGATATTATCAAAAATAATCATGCACATAAAACCACCCAAACAACGAACTTCTCCCATCCCAACCCCATCTCCCTCAGAATGCATCTCAAGTTAAACAGAACCTCCAAACACGCCACCCTAATCACCACAGCCCTACCATGCAAATTCTCCATCGCCGAGATGCTATCATCGATAATAATCGTCTTACCCACAGCAGCGCCAGAGAAAGCTTCCTTGAAAGACATGTTATTACCTCCAGCCTCCTTCTTCTCATGAAAATTGTTATTTTGATCTCTAAACCGAACCTCCTCTTTATCGTCCTTGAAGGTCGACGTTTGTTCACCTCACCATCCTCTAAGACAAATCTGGCTACATTGAACGACAACCGGAATTCTCCCATACGAATGGAGGATAGCCTCTTAACCATCTCCACTCGATCCTTAACATCAATGAACGACACGAACCCAAACCGCTTGCCTTGTTTATCCCGCTTTCTTGCTATGTAATGTCAAAAATCGTATCTTGCCCTCGAAGAGCCAATGCCAGATCGGAGCCACTACAACGATCAGGAAGATTGGCCACATAGAACTTCGTTAACCTCGCTTGAATCTCCACCGGAATAGGTTTCCGGTGAGACCCATCCCGATCCCTTTACTAGTTATTATTGTTTAGATGTTCATATGATCTACAACTTATATGAATATATTTACAAACTTGAAATTAACAAGTTATATCATCTTTGATGAAAGTTAATTGCTTAAAAACATGCATTTATATGACTTAGTTCAAACAAAGTTTAAAAAAAAATTTTTTAACTAGAGATATAATTCTAAAAAGGAGTAAGGAAAGAATCATACTTGTGCATTACGAAATTAATTGTTCCTTGCGCAGCACGTTCAAGGAGAAGTTCCCGAGCTTCAATGGCTATCCCTTCAGGCTATAAAAAAGAATGGAAAGCATAAACGCATAGGAGCATGGCATTAATATTTATGGGATGTGATTTGTACACCACTGGAAAAGATCTACACACCAATAAAACCATCAAAATTACAAGTTTACCCTTTCATCCTTATGTCTTCAAGTGTAATGGAAGGGTATATAGGTAATGTTCAAAATTTTATAATGTACTGGTCATTTTTAGTGGTGTACAAAAATGACTATGCATTTGTTTATGTGGCTGTTTGCGTACCTCTTCTGGAAACCATACACCTGGTTGTGTATTGCCCTCAAGAATAGCAAGAGCAAATGCAGCTGTTGAATAACCAACTGATCTGAAAAGCATTCATGCAAAAAAAAAAACAATACCAGTATTTTAATAAATTCTCAAAGAAGTTGAGCGGTTTACACACTACATCAATCAGAATTAGAGATGACAAAATGGGCAAGGTTGGGTAACGATATAGTTGGGTTGGTTGGACTTGGGTTGACCCGCAAACGCTTACATATTTTGTTTTTAATAAATAATTATTTTGTGGAATCTGATTACCAAAGCTAGTATTAGGAAAATAATCTAATTCTGAATAAAAAATATTTTGAAGGTTTTATGTGAATACTCACTGTAGCAACTTTCGACCCACTCAACCCGTTTGGCCCATTTTTATTTAGTTATTTTTTAATTAAAAAAAAACATTTTGGAGCAGTAGAGATAAAATATAACCCAAGTCAACCCATTGACTCATTAATGGGTTGAGATTGCCACCACTAGTCAGTATAGCAATGATTCTTGATTCTTCTATATTAGGTCTAGGAAAAAACCGACTTACATAGAGAGTCTTTTATGACTGAAGACGCCAATTGTTTGACGTCCTCCTGAACACTCCAAATCAACCTGTTCAGAAGTAGAATATAGATATATAAGGTTACCATAACTAAACTGAGGCTACGAAAGTCATATTAGTGGAGATTATATATTTGTATTCCAAATCAACCTGTTCAGTAGAATATACATATATAAGGTTACCATAACTAAACTGAGGCTACAAAAGTCATATTAGTGAAGATTATATATTTGTATTAAGAAAAAGATTTGTGAACAAATTACTCTCATTGAGACACGCTCTCCAGCATAGCCATCTATAGCACGAACTACTGGATCAAATAACCGAACCATCTCCTGTACTCTGCTTCTGTCTCTTAGGACTTCCTAAAATTTACAAGGAAGCATGTAAGATGAAATTGGGATCCTTATCGTCCAAATTCTACAATATTAAGAGATGATGAGACCAAACATAGCCATTACTCATCAGTATCAAGTATCTGAAATAGACTTAAACACGCAATGATATCTAGAAAACTGGAATGTGCTGTTCAAAAAAAAAAAAGTTGAAACATGATTGGCATGCAAAGCAGTTATTATTGATATTAAGGTAGCAAATTCCACACATTTACTTGTGAATGTGATGATTCAGGTTATGTTAACGGGTCAAGCGGCTGTAACTATCCCAAATTGTATCTTTACTGCATAAACCTTCTAAATCATCTTATTCAAAAAACTAGGAAACTTTTAAATAATATAAATATTGTATCATATTAGACGCTAATTATTTATAAGAAAAAAAGATGAATTATGGACAAAACGTGTTTCGGGGTCAGCCCAACGTCCCAACCAGACCCTAACTGTTCGGACCCATACCAAAAATACATGTATACCAAACCCGATTGGACCCGTTACCCAACCAGCCATCCCACCCGTTTTGCCACCTCTAATAATGTTAGAAAAAACAGATTCAATTTTCGATTGGCCATCTTACAGAAGGAAGGAAACGTGTCATTGCATCCATTGCCCAGTTCCAGAAAAATGGAGCAGTTCCAAATCGGGCACTAACAGTTGGAACTCCAAGAATCTCATGTGTACTTGTCACTTCTGGCAAATTCCTAGAAACAAATAAGGTTTCATGAGTCAGCTACAGTCAACTTTCCCTGTTTTTGTGATTTGTGCATTTGATTTCATGCCATGTATAAAATTTAAAAGATACCAAATCCACATGCTTATATGCATGACGGTTTGCTGATAGATATGAAAAATGAAATTTTCAACTTACAATAGATACACATCTTTTTTCCCAATGCCTTTTCCAAAGTCAATGTTGACCATTCCACTATATGGCCTTAATTTGATTTTCTCTCCTATTAGATAGTTGGTTACTGGTTAGCATCATGAAAAATGCATAACAATAGATGAGAAACATTAACAGTAATACATACCTTTATTAAATGCAATAACCTCCTCTCCAAGAAGTAAAAAACTAGTGGCTAATATTGTTGGCCCTGCACCACCCGTTCCTGCTGTGTAGTAGTAGAATCTGAGAGAAGCATATCATCATTAGATACTATATGTAAAAATAGAATAAAAAAACATAATAACTTCATCACCAAGGAACAAACGACATGAATGTGGAGCAGGTTAATACCTCAGCCGTTCAGGCTCACCCTTATTTTCAATTTTTGCAACACGTACTAGCTCTGCTGCCATTACTGTCACGATAAGCAGGTAGATACAGACTAAATCAACTGTTTTAACAAAACATGTATACCTTCAAATAAACAGAAATAAATTTTGTACCATTGCTCACTCCTGGATAGATTCCGCCAGTAGTAATTGCTGGAACTTTAGCAGCCAACGCTTCATTCATAAATGATTTTGCACGCAACGCATAACTTGTGTCATCACAGACGTCTAGATATGCTGTCTGACAATGGATGAAGACTAGTCAAGTTAGATTACATCTTAAAGTAAAGGGTCATTTAAATTGTGGAACAATATCCACCAAATGGATCGTAGAAGACCGTATATTAATGTAACTTCAAGAAAGCTTGGAGTTAGCTTTACCTTGTTCTCACCTTGGTCCGTATAGCAGCTTCCAGAACTCTACAATTTTCTGTTTGTTGGAATGGCCCTGCAGCATGTACCACAAGATCTACATCTGCAATATGTATATGACAAAACAAGTGTCATAATATTAGATAGATCGCAGATGGGTGGTTCCAGCCACATGGCGGACTAGCCCCCCATACGGCCAATAAAAAAAGTCTAGATTTTTTATAGCATAAGTAAACATTTATACCGGAAGAGTGTGTGTGTGTGTGTGTGTGTGTTTACGGCAAACTTACTCCTACAGTCCTACATACTACTATACCACCACCACACCATGTCCCTTACAAGTAGCCACCCTACGTCTTCACAATGTTTATTTTGTTTGAACGTCTTTTGCTTTTTGTTCTGGATTTAGTTTATTTTGTTTAGTTGATTGTTTTTGCTTGTTTACATTAATTAATCTTCTACTAGAGATAGATTTTTTTCTTAATATAAGTCTTATTTCTGACCCAACCCAATCTTCGCCTGCCTAACAAAAATTCCTGCACCCATTACCCGTACATGATGCTAACGCTATACTTACATATCAGAGGTGCAAACAAGCCGAGCTGGCTCGAAACAGCCGATCCTAAAAACAAGCTCGTTTAGTAAACAAGCCCGAGCTTCACATATCAAGCTCGAGCCGGCTCGCGAGCCTAAACAAGCCCACTATTTATATAGTTTTTAATTAACATAACAAAATTAGGGAAAAAAATAACTAAATTGTATGTAAAATAATATTTTTTTATAGATATAAAGACGAGCTCGAACTTTCGTAAGTTAAAAGCCTGGTTACATATTTAAAAACGGACATAAACATACAAGTTCCATAAACACACCAGCCAATGCAGATTCCAGTGACTTAACATCATTAATATCAAATTCACAAAACTCAGCATTATTCCCAAGTGTAGCGATCATACCAGCACCTTTTTCCCTAAAACACATGAGAGTATTATTCAACATTATCCACGTCACATTTTCTAAGCAACATATGGTAACGTATACGTAAATTAATACATATTAGGGGAGTATTAGGTTTGAAAGAGATTGGAACCTGTTACGACCGGCAATGATGATGTGGAGGTTAGGAGAGAGGTTAGAGAGAGCGATGGCGGTAGAACCACCGATTCTGCCGGTTCCTCCGAGCACCAGAACCCTAGAGGTTAGGTTGTTAGGTTGAGGCATGGCGGAAGCTACCGTCGGAAGCGTAATGCTGCTGCAATTATGCATATAGGTACACGACGCCATATGATATCTCTACTTCACTGTGTTCTTCGTCCCTAGTCCTATCTGGAGTTCGTTACATACGTCATCTAGCTTGGCTATTTATTGAATTATATTACGAGAAAGTATACGATATAAAGCCCCCTTAACATAACGTAAGAAGCGTAGGAAGCCATGAGAAGTTGCCACCTGTCAACTTAACCAAACCACGATTAACCTAACTAAACTCTAATTAACTTCAATTGCAGTCAAACCCAAGGGCAAATCAGACTTTTTTCTCTGTAACTGATTACTACGATCACGTTCTTTTTCGTTAACGATTTCATAACATACGTGAACGACATCAGTCGATCAAACACATTATTAGAAGAAAAAACTGAATGTAAAATGAAAAGCAGTGAAAAAAAACGATTGTAGAGAATCATTCCAAAAAATTAAAAAACAGAGCATGGTTGCAGAAATTTGAAGTATAATAGCAAATGAATTCTCTGATTTTTGAAAACCCACCACTTAAGACATGCTCTGTTTTTTTTTTTATACAAAAAACAGAGCATAGAGAAAGTGAGAGATGATGAGTCCAACAAAAATCACGTGGGTACAAAAAAAATTATGTAATGAGTGCGTCCAAATAATGAATGTGTCCAAAAATGAGTGCGTCCAAAAATATGTCCAAAATATTAATTAGTGCGTCCAAAATATATGAGTGCGTCCAAATAATGTGTTTTCCTTGATTCATTACCATCCTCCTTAACCTACCCTGTCTCTTTCTCTCTGCCCTACCGAAAAACAAAAAGCTCCCAAGTTTCGATCCATATTACCTTTAAAGTCAACATCCCTCCTTTCCTTTTAACATTAAAAATTCCTACCATCTTTTAATTTTAAAAAAGTTCTGCCATCTTTATTCGAAAGATATCCATATGTTTCGAAACATATAATATTAAAAAGAGATCCCCTGTTCTACAAACATCCCCTGTTTTATACATCTTCGCCGCTGTCCTTCTCCTTGTCCTACCATGTCTACCTCCGGTCAACCACCCTGTAGACTGCATCAGAATCTAAGGTGCGTCTGTTGTTTTTATAAAGGGTGCGTCTGTTTTGGTATTTGTTTTACATAGGGTGCGTCTGTTGTTTTGTAAAGGGTGTTGTCCTTCTCCTTGTCCTACCATGTCTACCTCCGGTCAACCACCCTGTAGATTGCATCAGAATCTAAGGTGCGTCTGTTGTTTTTTGTAAAGGGTGTGCGTTTGTTTTTGGTATTTGTTTTACATAGGGTGCGTCTGTTGTTTTGTAAAGGGTGTTGTCCTTCTCCTTGTCCTACCATGTCTACCTTCGGTCAACCACCCTGTAGATTGCATCAGAATCTAAGGTGCGTCTGTTGTTTTTGTAAAGGGTGTGCGTCTGTTTTGGTATTTGTTTTACATAGGGTGCGTCTGTTGTTTTGTAAAAGGTGCGTCTGTTTTGGTATTTGTTTTACAAGAGTGCGTCCAAACATACAGTGAGTGCGTCTGTTTATGTCTTTGATAAGTATTTAATTTTTTTTAAACGCACCTTATAATACAACGAGTGCGTTTGTTCTGTCTTTGAGTGTTCTTAATCTGAATCTTTTTCAAATCCATTTTTTCTTTAACTAGTAAAAAACCCGCGCGATGCGGCGGGAACAACAATTTACAACGCGATACTTGTTTATAGGTGTGTTGCACTATTGCTACAATATACACGCCAGAATATTTTAGTTGTTCAATAAGATGTGAGGCTGGATAGAAGCTTTATGATCCTGCAACTAACACAGTTTGTCTAGTTGATAATGAATTTAAAATAAATGGTTACGGGCCAAAATGCAGTAAATTAATATAAAACGGGTTAAAATAGAAAAACTTCAAATAAAACGATCAAATTAACCAAATGTTATTTAGCTTTGGCATCTGGCTTTGCATTGTTATATCCATCCCTTGATTCCCTTATACTCATAGAACATTTAGCCTTAAGTGAAATCAACGCGTTCAAGACCACATTCTTGAAAGTTTGGCCACCATTGTCAGAAACACCAAATTCTTGTTAAGTCAAAGCTAATATCTAATAATGGCTTGGATTATTCTCTAACCCACATAAAAAATCAATATTAAATTTATACAAATTAAAATATTAATCATTAACATTTGAAAAGCAGTTATATAACCAATTGCCACATCATATCTTACAAATAAGGACTACAACATCAAAACTTGATATTAATTTAGTTACAAAGATATAAACTACATTATATAACATAGCACACAGTTGTTAGTAAAAAATAGTAATCAAGCACATATCAACTTGGGATCATAAACAAACTAATTTGACCTACTGGTTAAAGTTTAGCAGGTGTGAAAAGCCAAACTACACGACAGTAACAGAAATCACCATAATATAAAGTAATTGTATCTATATAACATGGTCTCAAAATTTTTATCCTCGTCATAATCATGTTTAAACATATAGCAATGTGAGTTAAATATTTAATCCAACAATGCATCAGTCGAACTTTGGCAAACAAACGACAATACCAACAATGTGATAAATATGATCTCCTTCTGCATCAAAGAGTTAAGATACCGAACCATTAGTAGCGCTTGATCTGAATCTTGTCACAGTGCTTTTAAAACTTCACCTCGGAGCGCCTCACGATTCTTAAAACCAAACCTATACCAACGAATTCTACAGTAATATCTCTCTTTTGTGACTACCAACAAGATTGATATAAAAAACAAGATTAACATAAAAAAAAGTATTAGTGTATTACATTACTAAAAGTTATAAAATAAAGATGAGCACAAAAATTTGAATCGAACCTAAAGTTAAATTAACAACGAAAATAATACGATACAGAATCATGAAAATTAGAGCCATACATAGTTGAGAGATGTCCAAGCAATGCAGGACTCGGATCTAAGTCCAATTCCAAGCGCTTGTAAAATTTACCATCAAAGTATTCATAGAATTCAATCTGCATGGTACAAACGAGAAACAACATTAAATGTCACTATCTAGATGAAAGATGATGAGGATACAAGTTGGAGGAAGTCTATTTGCAGTTGTCAGCATACACTCCAAGTTAAGAAATAAGTACAAAAATGTTAAAGGGAAAATAATCACTTGGAAATTTTTCATTTTGGATAAAGAGAAGGGATGAGGAGCAACTTACAGCGTCTTTAGCTTCAAGCTTTTCAGTCCAACCATTCATAGTGTATGGATCATTAACAGTGACGCATATAACTGAATCAACACTTTTAAACTTGAATTTGTCGATGTTTTTCTTGTAACCTGGAACGTGTTAAGTTGTACAAACTCCCGTGAATGCACCCTGTTATTGTAAAAGATTCCCAAAACCAAGATGATTTTATCAAAGATGGTGATAGATGATGGCTTATACTCTTAGTGTAACCACTTAATCTGGTTCTATTTTGTGTATTATGCCACCAATTCCTTGTATATATTATATATAATTCAAGTAAATAGCACATTTGCACTAAAGCCAATCAAAATAGAAGTCATGGGCTATTGCTAACAACACATAACACTTAGAAGTCATAGGCTATTGCAAACAACCATATCATTTATGAATTCACACATTTTTACATTAAAAACCGTTATGTAACACTTAATTTTAAAGCAACACTAATCCTAGATACGCTTATTCGCTCATTAAACAGAAGAAATTAGTAACATTTGTTCATACATCTCTTTACCAAACTGACATTGTATTTTGAGACGATTTAAATTATCAAAAAATGCTAAACTAAAATATTATCAACCTAAAATACAAAAACATTATAGTAAAATATCAAGAACATAAACTAATTACGTTGTTTTGGTCATGAACTTTTCTTTACTTTTGACATATTACTGTTAAAGTTGAATCCATGGAACCTTGGTATCAACAGGAAGACGAAGATCATGTTCTTCAAATGACAGTCAAACGCTGGCTTCTTTTACCTAGTATTCTAGTAAAAAAGTCAATAACATCAAATGGATTGTAAAACAAGTTTAAAAATATATAAGAAACCATTTTAAACTATCTTCATCTCCAGCAAATGACATAGAAACATTAAAACATGTCCTTACTTTGTTGAAATATACTTGATGGAATATGCTAAACACATGAAGCTTTTTGTTATCTTTAGTTATCGGTTGATTCGCATGTAAACACTTTCTCGGCTTCTTAGTTTGACATCAATACATAAATTATCATCACTTATATATACTGCAAGTAATCACGACTTATATATGGTGCAAATAAATCAAATGCAAGCAAGAAATAGTGAATAAAAACAAACAATGACCCACAGATCTTCAGCCTGATCAAGTATTTATTTGGGTAAATATATTTTTTGTGAGGAATTCCAATTCTAGATTATTCCATTGTTCAGCTTCATCTATTTTTCTACAATAACCCATAAAATATACAACTACAAAAGAAGCTAAATGCTACATTATTCTAAGTAATTATCAATAAAGAAACTCTTAAAGATATCTTAATTCCACGTTGGTAATCAGTTGGCAAATTATGAGAAGTCATGCCTTGGGATAGATGATGATTCATATAAATTTAGTGAACACTGAGAATGATTTTGTGAATTGATCTTTTTGTACATTACAAGACAAAATGAGTACAATATAGACACACATCTACATGAGCTTAAAATATGGAAGATATTACACTTTGACTACATAATGATGTTGATGAGAATATTGTGGAAGGACTTTGACCGCATAGTTATGTTGAAGATTTTTACCGCATAATTATGTTGATGACTTTGACTGTATAATTATTTGCTACTATGGTTAATCATTAACATTGAAAGGATTGAGATAAACATATAAAAAATAACCTGTCAGTATAACAAATATGTAGATCAAGAAGAACCACTGAATGCCACATCATAGCCGCACATTTGGTATATAAAATAATTAAAGAAGAAACCCCATGAAAACTTGTTCTTTCTTCATAACCAACATAACAGATATGTGACTACACAAAAAAGAAAATGGATCAACAAAAACTTCACAATATTAAACCATACCTTGCTTAAGGCAATGAGGAAAAGTAAATTTGCCGCCGTTGGAGGCTACACGATCCACAAATCTCCACGTTTGGCTGGAGTGGCGATTAGTTATTGCTAGCTTCCACTCGCTTGATTATCTCTCCTACAAGTTATTGAAACATATCTTCATAAGAAGTAACGCAAACCTGATTGTTAAAATGGCCTATTTTTTAATGAAAATTCTCATTAAAAAAAGCCTTACGGAGCTCGGCGAAAGTCAATTGTTTTGGATTTATGATCAACAACCTCCTCCATTCTCGCGCAGTCTGGTTCACAAACACCAGCGAGGCCGATCTCCGAGAAATTCGATTGACTGTTACGATGATGATGATGATGATTGTAATGAAGGCATACTGCTAATGATAGCAAATAAGGATAAAGATATTAAAATAGGGTTTCTTGTGATGGTGATGAAATCACCATTGTGCTTCTATAACAGATTTTTGTAGATTAAAATTTGGGTTCCGAATGAGAAAAAAAAATATGAGGTTTCTGCGCAATTAAAAGGGAAGAGTAGGTATTATTCCACTTTCAAGTTTTGGGCGGGATATTTAATTTTCAAAGCTTAAAATGTTAGTAGTAACATTTGTCGTTTGCAATAGAGCATAGAGACTGTATTTTGTAAATTTACATTTATATGCTTTATAAATTAAAAAAATATTATAACAATACTATAATCAATAAATAAAAGAGAATAAAATGTTCATTTTTATAATGTAATTTTTTTAAAGAAAATATATTAGCATATAAAAAAAATTATGGTCGTTTAAAAAACGTGAAGGTAGTTGGCTTAAAATAAGAGGAACAAATTGTAACTATTATTTAAACAAACAAAAATTGAGTAAACTTAAAATGAATTAAAGTAAATGAGGGTACTAAAGTGTAAAATGTATGAAAGACTAATATACCTTCATTTTATGGTTGTACATTATGCATTAAAGGAAAGAAGGTTCTTAACTTTCAGGTATATCAAACTACCATTGTCTCATTATAATTTAATATAGATAATAGTTTTAAAGTTATGATAGGATTAAATAAAAGAATTATAATTTTGTATGGGAGGGAGAAAAATGAACTACTAACCAAATATTAGGGAATTAAAGTGTAACTAAGATAGGGTCTTAAAGTGTAAATAATGTTTTAATGACTATTTTACCCTCATTTTAGGGTTGTTAATGAAAATAAAGTTCTTAACTTTTGGGTATCTTAAACTACCCATCTAGAAGCATTTTTATAGTTTAAGTTGTTAGACATTGACTAAAAGACATATTTACCCTTAAAAAATCTTTATCATGTGCATTAAGTGTTGTACCTTAAGCAATTATATTTGTATTACTTAAGTTTTAAGAAGTCCCTGGCTCATGCATTATAATATAGTATAGATTGTAATTATATTTATTAAAATCGTATGTTTTTGTGAATATTATATGCGTTGATTGTGTTTTTTGAATAGGATTAATGTGATTTTAAAAAATCTATTGCAATGCTCTGTTTTTTTGAAATTTCTGCGAATATGATGATCTGTTGATTCAATTGAATGTTTTTTGATGTTGTGATGATTCGGAACATTTAATCGGGTTTCAAACATTTGATTAATCGTTGAAATAATTATGTTTTGATGTTACGTTTCGATCGATTTGCTTAATCTCTGTTGTTACGATTTCCTAATTTACCCCTGGTTAGCTTAACTGAAGTATGATTAGGGTTGTTAATTACCATCTTGCCACCGCCTAAATCCAATGGCTCAGAAAGCTTCTTACGCTCCTTACGTTAAGGGGGCTTTATACGTTATCTCTTCCCTTATATTACTGTATTATATCATCTTTGATCACTATTAATAGTAGTATATTTAACACCTGTTTGTTGCGTGACTAGTGATATACCTAACAAATTCTATGCTTATAAAAATATTGAACTACGAACATAAATTGTGATATGATTTGTAAAAGTTACAAAATGAGCTACATTTTAACTACTTTAACTAAATTTATACACTGAATACGTTTTTTCCTAAAACATGATTCTAATATGTTTTACACAAAGCAACAATATCCATAAAAAAGTATTTACTCAAACTTATTGAAGTCATATTCTGACAACAACGACATTCAAAAATCACTTATTGAAGTCACATTCCTACAATGACATTCGAAAATGAGTTTGTGAGAAACTAGTATAAACACCCGCGCTACGCGGCGGGCACGCAACCTTTTCATTGTTGTACTCGTAATTTGTGGTAACGTTGACACAACTAAAGTGTAACGTAAAAATAAGAGGGAAATAAATGTTTTTAAACACTAAAATAAACGTAAAAAAAAACATATAGAAAAAGGATGGGGTAAACAAAACTAAAAAAAAAAAAAAACAGAATTGAAAAAAAAAACTAAAATCGAATAACAGCAAAAAGAAATAAAAAAAAAGTAGATTTTGGTAATGAGTTTCGAAATCGAAGAATGAAGGCACTAAAAAATAAATTAAAGTTGCCAATAATGAGTTTCGAAATCGAGTTGTGTTGACCACTTTGCAAAAAATATTTTTTTTGTCATGCCTTGCAATCAAATTTACCATAACCACACACTATGTTCCATTTGGCATAACCACCCAAATCATCAAATGGTGAATTAGAACTCTAGACGCAATCTGAATTGTATATATATAGAATTTTATGGTGAAGTTGAATAATGACATGTCGTTCCGAACTTATCTTAGAGTATTCACATTTCATCCGTCATTTTTTATCCTATAATTTAACTAAAAATAATACATTTTAAAATTTTATCTCCTATTTTAAAAAAACTTCCCACATCCCATCAACCATTTTTTATTTTTATCTTACTCACAAACACATATGTTATTATATTTCTCGTTTTTATACACTTAAGATAATTTTGATGGGATGAATAGTAGATTTTCATATATGAAAAGCTAGATGATGCATTTTTTAAAATATAAGGGTATGGTAAAGAAATAGTAGCTGGTATGTAGTGAGTTTTTAGTCTATATATTTTTTTAAAGTTTAAAGATATGGGAAGGTTTGATGGTTGGGTTGGGTTGGGTTGGGAATGCTCTTTAATGAGCTATGCCTCATCAATCACTCTTCAAGCGTCCAACACTAACTCATCTTCCTCATTCAACTAGCCGGTGTGCAATCAGAGGAAACTTCCGGTTTATAAACTAGTTCATAATTAAGAACACAGTGACGAAATCGTCGAAAAGTTATCAACAGGCTATCATCATTAGACTATGGGAGTGGAGGGGGGAGAGGGGCATAAAGCGCCATGTGACACTTGTGGGGTCTATGTTTGAAGAGTGAAAATTGTGGGGAGTTGAATGGGGGAAATGGGTGAAGGGAATAATATTATATTATGAATTTGTGTGTTAGATTTTTTTTTTTTAAAGCGGGCCAATAAAAAATCTCCATCTCAATCTTAAGCCCCCTACGTCGGTGGAATTTTTCCAGCCTAAAGGGCTCACGCCCATTTCATGCCCCCATGGGGGTGGTGTAGGTGGGGGTGAAAGTATTTCCACGCCACTTTCTACCCCCCAAAGGGCTCACGCCCATTTCATGCCCCCTGCACTCCGTTCCCGAGTTTACTTGAGGAGGGAAAATAAAAGTAAAAAAACCGAAGGAAAGTAAATGAAAGGAAAGGAAAGAAAAGGAAAAGAAAGGATACGTATCATTTCCTTCCAAATTGAAAGGAAAACTAAACTAAACTAAAGGATTTAGCCTAATTTTTTCTTCCAATTCTTTTCTTAAATGAAACTCTTGAACACAACATGTGTTGTTTTCCTTTCTTAAATGAAACTCAGGAACACAATCAAATTTTTGTTTCTTTTCATTTGCTTTCTTTTCTCTCAGTTAAGTTAACTCGGTAACACAACGTTAAACATGAAAAAAATTGAATGGTTATAACATGGAATTGACACTTATACCCTTAACCCAAATTCATGTTCTTTCAATTTCAATTCTACCTCGAACCCAAACCCGAACCCGGTATAATGTGGTGTTGTCTTCTGTATCAGCGACTCAACCGAGGTGTCTACGCCCTATCTATCAGCCATCTGTTGAAAACCTTCATATCGTAGCTTCTACATGAATGTCGGTATACCACTACACCTTCACCTCTACTCGCACACTCTATTCACCTTCCTCTACTCCTTCTAGAACCTTCCCATTCCTTCGGTTTCTCCTTCACCACCATCGCTTCATCACCACCTCCGATTTTAACTCAACCATGCCTCATCACAAGGTATATATATTAATATTAGCTCAATCGACACCTTTATACCTACTTTTGGTTCTTATTGAACCTATTTATTTACTCCTACATATGTTCTTATTGAACGAATTTATTAGTCAACACTTGTATTTATCTTTATATTTGTTGTTAAATGTATTTGCTGGTTTTGTTCAGCGATTGTAAATATATTGTTGTGTTTCGATTGTTTTGATTGATCGAGTTGAAGTGTATTGTGCTTGGTGTTATACACGTTGTGATGTTTAGTTTTTTACGTTATTGAGTAATCATGTGTTGCAGTTATCTGTTTAATTCGGATATTTTATTAATCAGCGGCTCAGCGCTTATGTTTATCTGTCTGTTTGTTATTGAATGTATGTGCTGGTTTTTATTCAGCGATTGTAAATATATTGTTGCGTTTCGATTGACCGAGTTGTAGTGTATTGTGCTCGGTGTTATACACGTCATGATGTTTAGTTTTTTACGCTATTGAGTAATCATGTGCTGCGATTATATGATTTATTTGAATATTGTATTATTCAACTCTTGTGTTTATCTATCTAGTTGTTATTTAATCTATTTGCTTGTTATGTTCAGCGATTGTAAATAAATTGTTGCGTTTCCATTGTTTTGATTGATCGAGTTGAATTGTGTTGTGCCTGGTGTTATACATGCTGTGATGTTTAGTTTTTTACGCTATTGAGTAATCATGTACTGCAATTATCTGATTTATTTGAATATTGTATTACTTAATGCTTGTATTTATCTATCTAGTTTGTTATTGAATGTATTTGCTTGTTTTTGTTCATCGGTTGTAAACAAATTGTAGCATTTCAATTGTTTTGATTGACCAGTTGAAGTGTGTTGTGCTCGGTGTTATACACGTAGACGTAGGGATGTTTAGGTTTTAAGTTATTGAGTAATCATGTGCTGCAACTGTTTAAATTTGAATTTTTGTTAACAAGGTGAGGGGATTATATTGATTAGCGGATGAATTAATCCGTACTATAATTTTTGTGGTTTAGATGTAATTGTTGGTAACTGGTTTAGTTTGATAATGTTTAGAAAAGAGGTGGTAAGAAAGAACAAAAGTGGATTCAGAAGGACAACAATGATGTGGCGTCTGATGCTACAGAGTTTAATCTTGCGGCTTCTCCAGAAGGTATTACCAGTGGAATCGGTAGGCTTGCCATTGTTGAAAACAATGCACAGTCTCCTGCTCCGGTGCTACAGTTTGGGGGTATTAGAGTGGATGAGATATCACCTCATGGACAGTCTCCAGGTCGAAAATCGGTTTTCCAACCAAAGGCTTATGGGACGACGTCTGCTGCAACTGCTTCCGAGAAAAGTGTTAATACCACGGCTCAAACTGTTGCATTGAGTAATTTGTTTAAAAACAATGTGTTGGAGAAGTTTACTGTAGATAACTCTACCTACTCCACTGCCAAAATCAGAGCAACGTTCTATCCCAAATTTGAAAATGAGAAGTCTGATCAAGAGGTAACTTCAAATGTTCCTTTTGTTGAAGCTTGTGCCGTTGATAGAATTTTAGTATTTTATGCAGCTCATGATATCGAGTCTCTCATTTGCTCTGGCTTATTGAGTACTTTTGGTGTTGATAAAATCTGTGTACCCATCTGATTCTAGGTTAGGATAAGGATGATTGAAATGGTAGCAAAAGGCCTAGCCACAGTGGAGGTACGGTGAGCGTGTAGTATTTTCTGATCATGTTCTTTGTGCGTAATTATTGATATTTTGTGACCAACTTGGTCTCCTCTTATGTATGTATATGCTTCCATGTTATAATTAGGTCTCACTTAAACACTCTGGATCACTTTTTATGTATGCTGGTCACGAGGGTGGAGCATATGCGAAGAACAGTTTTGGGAATGTGTACGTTGGCATCCCTTTCTTTCCCTTTGTCTTCATATCAAACACCGTTGGTTCATTGAATAAAGTTATACTTGATAATTACGTTTATGTTATAAATATGCTTTTGAATTATACAGCAGTTGAAGCGCTGATTCATAATTTAAGGGGGTCGTTTTCAAATGATGCCTCTGCCTTATACTATTGCTTGATTGAATCTGTATTATAACGCCATTTACAATGGTTTCATTATACTACTGCAGATAATAAGGCTAATTGCTGTTTTTATTAACTTCTACAGTGAATCTAGAGGGCATCTGATATAGCATATGCTGAATCTATACTTGCCCTTAGTAGATGCAATTTTGCTTTGTAAGGTCATATGGAGGATATAGCTGAAAATAATACTTTTAGAAAGGGTTTATCAACAAGTATTCTAGATTTGTGGCAATTATCTTATAATTATCGCACTACGGCCCTGCCAAAGAAATGGTTTTCAGCAAAAGCTATAATGGCAAAATTAACAAGATGTCTTGTATACTAGGTCGGTAGACAAAGTTTGTCTAAAAACTTATCCTGTGATTTATGACATCACCTTTAGCTTTGAGTCAGATTAGCTTTTTATTTTTTTAATCTTAGAACTTTTATTTTTGTCATACAGTTATACAGCGGTTGGGGTTTTTGTTCTTGGAAGAATTTTTCGTAAGGCATGGGGCACTGAAGCTAGTAAAAAGCAAGCAGAGTTTAATGACTTCCTTGAGGTAGTTGTCATGTTAAACATTGTGATATTGTTTGATGGATGATAATCTAAATTACATTGTATTTTTCCTACCTTAATCACTTTTCTATGGGTATGACCATCATTTAGCGTGAACACATGAGCGTATCAATGGAATTGGTGACAGCTGTTTTAGGAGACCACGGACAACGACCTCGTGAAGATTATGGTAAGAGTGAAAACAACTTTTTGATTGTTTATCTCATTTTACCTGCTTTTTATGTTTTAAGCTTGAAAAATTATTGTTAAAATCTGGCTTTTATCATTTATTTGACTTACCTTGAACAGTTGTTGTGACTGCCGTCACTGAACTGGGCAACGGGAAGCCGAAGTTCTACTCAACTCCAGAAATTATTGCATTTTGCAGAAAATGGCTGTTGCCTACAAATCATGTTTGGTTGTTCTCAACAAGGTGATTATCTAAAATGTTGCATACATTAACATGAACATCTAACATCTATTCTCACTCCATCCCAAATTGAATGTGACATTATCTTTTACCAACGCTTAAGAAATGTTGAAATCCTTCTTGTATTTTGCTGAAAAAATAATACGGAAGTAAGAGTAATTGTCATTAGTTTCTTTTCATAATTACCACTTGTAGCCAATCAAACGAGTGTTTGTTTTTTTCAAGGAACTCGGTGACATCATTTTTTGCTGCTTATGACGCACTATGTGAGGAAGGGACAGCTACATCTGTATGTAAAGCTCTTGATGAGGTGGCAGATGTCTCTGTGCCAGGTAAATATATATATATTTCTACCCAACACATATTTATGTTGGAATTTAGCTGTTGAACTAAATGGAATGGTTAAAATGTTAAAGAATATATGATGGACCTTGGCCCATGGTTTAAGAAATAAGGTTGAATGATCACAGGATCAATAGACCACATAAAGGTGCAGGGGGAGATTTTGGAAGGCCTTGTTGCACGTATTGTAAGCCATGAGAGCACAAAAGAGATGGAACTGGTTTTAAAAGATTATCCTTTGCCAGTAGATGAAGGTTTGCTGGCCTTTAACTTTATTCTAAATATATCTTTTTTGGCATAAAGTGGTATTTATTTAAGTGTTGCAACAATTTTCGATAAACCGTTTGCTGATGACGTGACAGTTGATCAAGATTTGGGAGCGGGTCTGCGAGAAATTTGTGCTGCAAATAGATCTGATGAAAAACATGTAATGCTTAGTCTCCTAATACTTGATTAGACCATGCGTTTCTGAAGACTTCTGATAGATCTTGATATTATCAATGCAGCAAATAAAGGCACTTCTAGAGAATACCGGCACCTCTTTTTGTCCCGACTATGTGGACTGGTTTGGAATTGAAGCTTCAGATGTACATCCAAAAAATGCTGATCGATCAGTGGTGTCCAAATTTTTACAAGCAAATCCTTCTGACTATTCTACCACTAAGTTAATGGTAATACCACCTCTCTCTCATAACTGAAGCACAGAATAACACTCAAAAGTCAAAACAGTATTGTAAATGGCTTATTAAGAAAAAGAAAACATACAATAGTTTTCAGGTGGTTATCTCTGTATTTGTATTGTAATCTTATTATTTTTAATGTTTCTCCCAGGAAGTGGTTCGTTTGATGAAAGAAAAGCGTTTTCCAGCTGCTTTTAAGTGCTACCATAACTTCCGGAAAATTAATTCAATGTCTAGCGATAATCTTCATTATAAGATGGTGATACATGTGCATAGCGATTCAACCTTCAGGCGGTACCAGAAAGAGATGAGGTCTTGTTTCATATTTACTCTTGCTTCGTTTTGGATTCATTTCACATTTATATGCTCTGTGTCTTGTTACACAAACACCGGTTACTTCTTACAAATTGTGCATTTTTATGCACTACTGATTTGTACTTGGCGTCTTCAGGCACAAGCCAGACCTGTGGCCGTTATATAGAGGTATATGGTCATGCTACTAAATTAATACAACTGAAATGTAACTTCATTTGCATGTACATTAATATTATCATAAATTATTATATATGTATTTATAACCAAAGGACATAAAATTGTATTATTTAGATTTATCAAAACATATTCATCCCCGATCAAATGTTTGATTTAATGGTTTCCATGACTTATGCATATGACACATTTGTTTTCTTAGGTTTTTTTGTTGAAATCAACTTGTTCAAGGCGAGTAAAGAGAAAGCTGCAGAGATGGCTAAAACTAGCATGGATGTTGGAAAAAATAACAAAAATAGTGATGATATATCTGGAAAAAAGGGTTTGGCTGATGAAGATGCAAATCTTATGATCAAGTTAAAATTTCTTACATACAAGGTAAGCTCATTTTAAACATAGTATGACATACGTATTCTGTTTCTTATTCTTCCGTGTAAATTACTTTCATTGTTTTTCTGACCTTATATTCGTTTGGCACAGTTGAGGACATTTTTAATTCGCAACGGCTTGTCGGTTCTTTTTAAAGATGGTCCAGCTGCCTACAAAGCCTACTATCTCAGGTAA
Organism: Ambrosia x helenae; assembly: GCA_030844895.1. Classification (NCBI taxonomy): domain Eukaryota; kingdom Viridiplantae; phylum Streptophyta; class Magnoliopsida; order Asterales; family Asteraceae; genus Ambrosia; species Ambrosia x helenae. The sequence continues at coordinate 20,358 of JAUTDX010001691.1, read as the reverse complement.
AATATATGATTTGGCATATAATTTAACTTTCACACATATACACTTTTGCATTCTCATAATATATAGATGAAAACTGCCAGATATGTGTGTGTTGTGTTCGCACGTGAATCTTTATATATATTCCATTTTCTGTTATTTTCTAAATCTCTCAAGGGAATAGATATAAGATTTAAAGTCTCCTGAATATGAAAATATTTCATGCTACAGGCAAATGAAATTATGGAATACATCTCCAGGAAAGCAGAGACAGCTCAGCAAGATGCTAGATGAGTGGTAATGGATGAATCAACATATGTATATATGCTTACCATTTTTATTTTTCACCGAGTACATGATAGGATTTGTTTTCAGGGCGGTGTACATAAAGAGGAAATGTGGAAACAAGCAGCTGTCATCATCTATATACTTAAGTGAAGCTGAGCCTTTCCTTGAACAATACGCAAAACGCAGTCCAGAGAATCAAGCTCTGATTGGATGTGCTGGTGACCTGGTCCGAACAGAAGATTTCTTGGCCATTGTTGAGGGTGGCGGAGATGAGGAAGATGACCTTGAGACCGAGAAGGTTCCAGAACCTTCTAGCCCAAGTCTCGATTCCATTCAGAAAAAGGAAGGTCTTATAGTATTCTTTCCAGGTATAATGATCTTAATTTTATTAGGAACCAAGTTAAGATTTTTTTGTGAAATTTGTATGATTATAAATCTGTTGTGTATATGCATGTATTTGCACTGATTTGAGATATACATTTTCTTTTTAGGAATACCTGGTTGTGCTAAATCTGCTCTCTGTAAGGAAATATTAAGTGCTTCAGAAGGTCTTGAGGATGATCGTCCAATACATAGTCTGATGGGTGACCTTATAAAAGGTTCTAGCTCTAGCAAAATCATTAACTTACAAATTATTGTCTTCTTCCATGTAATAATGTTATAATGAGACATATTTTTTATTCATCTTTTTGTTAATTAAATTTTCAATAGGAAGATATTGGCAAAAGGTTGCTGATGAGAGGCGGAAGAAACCTTATTCTATTGTGCTTGCGGACAAGAATGCACCCAATGAAGAAGTCTGGAGGCAGGTAACTTTTCTCTTTCGTTTCTTGCCTCTTTTGAAGCACGTTTTCCATTGTGCATAAACTACACACAGTGTTTTTATATATAATATAGGGCACAACATACCTCAGCAATAATGTTTATTAGTAAACCTCCCAAATAACTTTATGGTGATTTTCATTTCCACATTTGCAGATTGAGGATATGTCCCGTAGCACTAAAGCATCTGCAGTGCCAGTTGTGCCTGACTCTGAAGGTTTATGTCAACAGTCAATCCTTTGTACTTCTAACTATTTTTGTTTTCTCCATATATGCATTTGAGTTCTGGTTCTTATAGTAACTTAAAGTTGTAACGCATGCATTTTTTGAGCAAGCTTATTACTACAAGTGTTGGTAAGACAACACACGTCTTATTATCTAGAGACCAGTAAAATGCCTCATTTTCACTTATTGGGCCTGTGCTATATTAACACTAAAATACTACATATGTTACATTCAAGCCTCAACATCATAGGTGTAAGCTAAATATATACCTTGCTAGACTGAAAGGTTGACTTTATTGTCAACTGTTATGCTTCTTATCACGATGTTCTTTTTTCTTTATTCTTTCATGTTCTTATATTATTACACTCACACTGAAAAAAGAAAGCAGTGCCGGACTGCCTTTGTCGCTCAGGGTGTTTGGCTAATGACCAAATACTGAAACTCCCCAGTCCCCCTTGTACCTTATTAAGACAAAACTGAGAAAGCTTGTAATCCAAACTTAATACCAGAAATACCTTGTACTGTTGTTAAGGGGTAAATAGGCAAATTTGGATTGATATATCGACTGAAAAAGAACATGTTGCATTGTCTTTGAAAAATCTAAAGTAGGAGGTATTGCAATCTTTTAGTGATGGAGTAATATATCTTATACACTGTTGAGTATGATAAGTTGATAACTAATATTTTTGTACTTGTAAGATATTAATTTTTGGTTGACAACTTGACATGCAGGAACCGAATCAAATCCGTTCTCTCTTGATGCATTAGCAGTTTTCATATACCGTGTGCTTAATCGAGTTAATCATCCGGTAAGTTTGTTTTCTATGTATGTGATTGTAGTTTCTTCCACTTATGCTCTGTATTCAAATACTTATTTCACTGTTTGATGTTTTATCTGAAGGGAAATCTTGATAAATCTTCACCAAATGCTGGATATGTGTTGCTAATGTTCTATCACCTGTATGATGGAAAGGTATGACACTTCTGAGCATTATACTTCATTTTTTTTGCAGGTCGTTGCTAAGGATTTTTTTATTTATTTATTTTCACACATTTCAGAGTCGTTCAGAGTTTGAAAGTGAACTGATCGAACGTTTTGGCTCACTTGTGAAGATGCCTCTCCTGAAATCTGAAAGGTAAATACATAGATAATGTTCGGAGCTGGTAATGTCAGCCCACGGCCCACGCTCTTGTGAGTGGGTCAATTTGGGTCAAACAAGTAAAAAGAAGTGGTTTGAAACAAAACAGCTCAAATGGTAAAAAGGATAGAAAGTCTTACCTGGTTCAATTTTTAGGCATAAAATACCCAAGTGTTTTTTTTTCTTTTCTGAAGACTGGATTATTATCAATACAATTGAATGCTCTATAAGAATTTTGAAATTTTTGGACAAAATGACGCGAACCCAAGACAACCCATCATCCATCATGCTGGATCCACCCATTTTCCACCTCGATTATTAATTAAACTAGATGTTTCTGCTGCTGGACTAAAAGTGGTGCTTGTTTTCTGCTCATTGGGGTTGTAAAGGAGTCCGCTACCTGATTCAGTGAAGTCAGTATTGGAAGAGGGAATAAACCTATACAGGCTTCATACTAATAGGCATGGAAGGTTGGTATTTTCCATTTGTGTATACTTTATATTGTTCCTTTGCCTTTCCGTAATTGTGTTAATGTGCTTTTTAATGTTCAGATTAGAATCCAGTAAAGGGACATATGCAAAAGACTGGGTTTTGTGGGAGAAGCAGCTGCGTGAGGTTTTATTTGGAAATGCTGATTATTTGACATCTATTCAGGTAGCATGTTTATATATTGTTAGAACGAAGGAAATAATCATCAGAAACACTTTCTGTTCCTTTAATTTGTTCTTATGGTACACTACATCATTAATTTTTTTTAGATGTTATTGAGGTTGTGAATACTATGTTTTGTAGGTTCCTTTTGAGTCTGCTGTTAATCAAGTGTTGGAACAGCTAAAAGAATAATGAAGGGAGAATACGTTACACCCATATCTGAAAAGAGGAAGTTTGGAACTATTGTATTTGCTGCCATTGATGTTCCAGTTGCTGATGTTCATAACCTCCTTTCATATGTGAGTAGAATTGCTACTTTTTCCCTGATCCACTGCAATGGCACTCAATATTTGATGGATAATTATTTAAACTACGTCATTCAATAGATTGAAGGTGACAAGATGGGCAGGTTGCTCAACAGGTCAAAACTGGTTTGGGTTGAAACAAGCCATGTCTAGTGCAGAATGGGTCCTCTTGGCCAGCAAACACTTTTTTGTCCCATATTAAGTTTTTTAAAAATTAATCAATGTTTAATTTTTCAGTTTTGGACCGTTTGGAATGAAACAAACTCAAATCAACCTATAAATAAGTAAACGAGTCGAAATTGCCATCTTTAGATTGAATTTAATCGCTCATACTGAACATTTAAATGTGAAGTTTGCCATAGTGGGCCTTTGAGCATGTTATACATGGGCCGTAGTAATCATCATGTGGTTTTTTCTCTTAATCTTTGGTAATGAAATAAAGTTCTATGATTTCATGTTATCATATGTGAGATGTATATATTTGTGTTCACGAGTGACAAGGAAGTCTGATGTATCTAATTATTTTCGTGAACAGATATCTGAGAACGACCCGACAGTGAAAAAATTCATAGAAAACAACATAGGGAATAACGTTGAGAAGACCCACATCACTCTTGCTCACAAGAGAAGTCATGGTGTAACCGCTGTGGCTAATTATGGACGTTTCGTGAACCAAATGGTGCCCGTTGATGTGACCGCACTATTATTGTCAGATAAACTAGCCGCATTTGAAGCCCAGCCCGGTTCCATTGATGGTCAGAAGATAATGTCTAAAAACGAGTGGCCCCATCTAACATTATGGACTGCTCAAGGCATACCCCCTAAGGAAGCCAATACATTACCCGAGTTGGTTTCGCAGGGGAAGGCCACTCGCATTGAGATCAGCCCGCCTTTCACTATTAGCGGGGTTTTGCAATTCCATTGAGCCGTGTGTGCTACAAGCAACACTATAAAACCGGGTCGTACCGAACCGATTTGTACTGAAGACCGGATTGTTTTGGACTGGAGCACAGTACTGAGAACTGGTTTTATGCCATAACTGGATCTTAATGACATACCAAATATACCGGTTATGTACTGCTAGTGAGGATGTCTTGCATCTTTTAATGGCAAAACTGTAATTTTGTAGGACTAATATTATTTAAGCCTATTAGGTCTATACCACAAGACAATTCACAAGAAAACAGAGCATCGAATGGTGTGCAATATGAGCTGGATTGAGAATGGAGGTACATGGAGTCAAAGAAACTTAATGTTTTTGCAGGTTGGTCTTGTCTTCGCATTTACCTTTGTGAGCAGGTTTTCATGGTGTGCAATAAAGTGAAACCAAATGACATCTTGTATAACATTCTATATATGGTGTGGTTAATGGTATGGTATGTTGGGTTTTGTGTTTGAAATAGTTGGGATTTCGGGTTTGTCCATGCGGAAGCGCGACTAGAGGTGGTGGTATGATTGGGTTGGGGCATTGGTCGGATGTAATCTATAAATCCAAAGAGCAACCTAACCTGTATCACATGATTTTATTCTTAATTGGATATCAAATACCAGCACTGAAAAAGTGAAAATCACATGTCATTTCAATTGTTTTAGCTTTTATAATGTTATCAGTGTGTGAACGAGACAAGCATGAGCTTGTTTAAGCTTGGTCATTTTGCTAGAGTTTGATCAGTACCGTACCGGGATCAAAAGTATTTATCCTGAAATTCGCAAAAAAAATGTACCGGTATTGAAGATGCTTGGTACGGTACGGTATTCATAGGTAAAAAGTCTGAAATACCGTACCGAATGTACAAGTCCCAAAAACCGTCATGGTACCAAATTCCTCATCCCTAGTTTAAATTTAAGAGAGCTCAGATATGTTGATTTGTTTTGATCTGTATCTCTAAAATCTTGAGTAATTTTTATATCTCGGCTCATTTATTATTAATCATATTAAGTTGTATGTATGTACGTATACATTTATAATTATAATTTTTTATATATATATATATATATATATATATATATATATATATCATATAAGTTGAGTTTTATAATTATTTTATCTATAAAAGTAGTTATAATGTAAAAATATGTATTTTATGCATTAATTGAAAGTGATATAAATAATATATTCGTTTAGGCTGCGAGCGAGTGGCATGTCTACTTGATTTTAGTAACTGAAATTTGGGTTGGGGATTGTTTATTAAACGAGTTTATTTTTAGACTCGAACTTGTAGCTCGGCTTGATTTGAGGTTTTAGTGAGTCTAAACTTGTCGTGTGAACCCATCTCGAGTAGCTTACAAGCAACTCAGGTTGTTTACACCCCTAATGGTATCTGTCATGTATTTGACTATGAACCATGTTGCTTGCATTTTGGTTTACCACCCCATCTTGGCCATCTTTTATGTGTCAAGAAAACATATACAGCTTGTAATTTTCAATGTTGGTCTTTGGAGAATCTTATTTGCTCCACTGGGCATTGGTGGATGCATAGTTATTCAGATAAATGTTTGTTGTATGTGTAGCCTTCTATTTTAGTTGTCCTAGTGGGTTAGCCCGCGCGTTGCGGCGGGTGTCATTGGTTTGTTTCCGGCTAAAGTCTTAGGCATTCTTGTGATCAATCACAAGCTTTGGGACACTTTCTTGCAAGGCAACAAGGGTGTTAGCGCATAAGATGCCAATCTGTCTCATTCCACCACCTAAGGTTTTCCTGAGAATCCTTGCCTATAGAAACAAAGTTTGAAGTTCATAACTTAAAAAGAAATGATTAAGCAAAAGTCAAAAACAAATGTTTCAAGAACTACAAGAAGGTACCCTGTTAATGAAGGCTTCCATTAGACGATAACACTTCCTACAGGCGCACCAAGCCCTTTCGACAAGCATACCTGAAGACAATTAATAAGTGAATCTATAGTCTGCACTATGATCCTTGTATCCCTTTTAAAATGGGCATATGAGAAAAAATTAAAAAGTAAGACAACCTCACCGAAACCGAATCAGCAGCCAATACAAGCCGATCAACAGGAACTTTGAGAGCCTGCAAAAAAAAATTAACTAAATCAATAGATGGCTAGCGAATTACAAGCTTCAAAGCAGATGAGCGTAACAACAACCGAATCAACACTTCCTACTAATATGAAAAACTTACGCTATGTTCCAGAGTTTAACAAACGAAGGAAGAGAAGGGAAAGAGAACTAAGGAGGAAAAAGAAAGAGAGTGGAAAGAAAAGATTTAATTAACTAGTGTGTTCCCGAGTTTGAAGGAAATGGAGAGGAAAGTAAGGATTTTATGTTTAAAATAGCATTTCCTTCCAAATCTCTCCAATTTGGAAGGATGAAAAATGAAGGAAATGAACCAAAATTTTCCTTCCATATCCCTCCCTTTCTCTCTTTAAAAAAAACTCTGGAACACAATTTTTCCAAACATCCTTCCAAATCCTTTCTTTTCTTTCATTAAATGAAACTCAGGAACACAGTGTTACAGCAGACGCATTAAAGATACAAGCCCCATGATATGCAGCTTCAACCCATGTTTTTTAGAAAGCTCCCCAATCTGGTCAGTATAGTCAACCAAAAGACACCTACCACCCGTGCTGCATCATTAACCAATCACCGTCAGACATTTCACCGTGTAAACACTAAAAAAACACAAAACAAACATTGATAGTTCCATACTTAGCATGTGAATTGTCAAGGCAAATCAGCCTAGTTTTTGGGTAACAAATCCCAAAGTCAGGGTTCCGAATCACAGCCTTAATCAAACCAACATCCATAGTCCCATCTTCATTATTCTTTATCGGTCGAGGGTGTACACCCCCAATCGTTGAAATCCTACCATTTTCATATATATATATATATATATATATATATATATATATATATATATATATATGAGAATTATCACAAGAATCACTTCACTGCCCCTAATCTCACAATGTACAAGAACACTTATTAGATTACGCATTGTCCCTGAAGGAACAAAGAGTGCAGCCTCTTTGCCTGTTATTCGGGCCATTTCTGTTTCCAACTGTCTGGCTATTGGATCATAAACCAATACATCATCATCCACCTCAGCTTTAGCCATTGCCAACCTCATTGTTTCGGTCGCCAAAAACAGGTGCAGGATTAATGTGTTACAGGCTATCCGTCTGAGCTCTTGACCAGTGCCAGCAAGTCCTTTCAGAAACATGATCTTGTATAAGCACTTAGCATAGTATCAAAGCCAGGAAATCTTTAAAAAGCTATAGTTTTTTAAAAGAAAATCTATAAAAAGTTAAAATTTACAGAAAATCTTTTAAAGGTTACAGTTTCAGAACATATGTAAATAGTCACGGGTTTTTTCAGAAACATGATGTTAAATAAGAACTTAACATAGTGTCAAGATTGAACACAGCCATAGTTCTGGGCCAGGTACTTCACACATGTGTAAATATGTGTGCATAAGCAATTACATTCAGGTTCAACTTTCATAAATCTGGATGATTTTACTTATTTGTATACACTCATAAGATATGGTTATCAGAAGCTATAGTTTATTCCAGGCTTCGTGGTAATAATATCCAGTATTAACTGAAAGAACAATTTATCTTATTTATGTCTACAATATCAAATATTATAGTTGTTTTTTTCCATAAGCTATAGTTTTATTTCTGTCTTCCCAAACCTGATTTTCCTTGTTTGAATTGGTTATTGAATGTAACAGAATGTATATGGAATGCTGAATTGTATATGTTATCGATTTTTAACTAAATATGCAAACCTTGATAAGTGTACAGTTGTAATGCATATGGTTTTCCTAATTTAATTCTGGTTTTTTGTTTTTTTTTTCGGATCGAGAATATGAAGGAAATTGCAAAAGCAAGCTATCAATCTTTTAGCGATTGGCGCCTATTCGCCTAGGCGACTAAGCGAATAGGCTCCTAAGCGAATCAAACATCTTAGCGCCTAAGCGAATAAACGCCTGTGCGCCTAGGCGAAAATATTATAGAAAATGGAAAAGTGTTGCTATTTATTTTTTGGCGATTGGCGCCTATTCGCCTAAGCGAATCAAATGCCTTAGCGTCTAGGCGAATAGTCTATGCGCCTAGGCGAACCAAACGCCTAAGCGCCTATTTGCCTTGGGGCCTATTCGCCTAGGCACCTACGCACATTTAGTGTGTTATGTGGTAAGTATAGAGTCTTATTTATTTTATAAGTCAACTATTTGTGTATATTGTGTATAGTTGTGAAAACCAGTCGAGCCACTCGCGAGCTACTCGAGCTCGGCTTCGCAATAACGGGTCGGGCCATTAAGAAGACCTACAAACACTATTTAAAACACAATGAAACACCCATTCCCCTGTTGACAGCGCTGAAAAGAGCATATATAAGTTAGAATCCTTGTGCAGAGATAATAAAAATAATAAAGAACAGCAAAATAACTCCGGGACACACCTTGAGTTGTATCAAAGTCGTTAAGTAAACATACGCAAAGAAACCACTACTTTTTAGGGGATTGTTGGTAAAATTTACTTTGTGAAAATCCTCTTAGTCAATCTAGAGCAACTATTGCGACATAAAAGTAAGATGTAAACACAAACTAAACTTATACTTAAATAAGCTTTTCAACTATACAAACAAAGACTATGCTTTCTTGTACCCATTGAGAAAAGCTCAACTCGTCTGATTGATGGGCCATCAAATACATGATAAAATCAATTTTATAAAGAGCTAACACGCTTGTTTTAAGTTATAATTGAAATAACATTTGGCCCTATCGATTCGGCAGAGACTGCACAAGGACCTTGCAACACAACAACTGGAATTAAAATCATACATGTCAGCGTAGGAATCTCTGAGTCGCTAATTTGTTGGCTGGATGTGTGTTTTAAAAATATTCTATTCCTAGGCAACAAGGTATCCCTAGCATGATAAAGTAGTCATTCTAGTGATAATGACCAAGCAAAATCAATACAAAACCAAAACAGCAAACAATATTTCAACTTAACATACAAATCAAAACAAAACAAATACAATCAAGAAAAAAAAAATCTTACCTTGAAGAAAACAGGGGACTGGCCACTCAATTGATCCAAAACCTAAATTAAAAAAAAAAAAAACCTTCTTACACAACAACACACATGAACAAAAACCTTAAAAAATAAACACAGTGTAAAAAAAACAATAATACATTATAAAGGAGGAGTGATGTACAACATGGTCATTTTCACCTCCGTACAACTTAAGAAGCAATATGTACAACATATTAAAGCAAGAAATTAAAGGGCATTATGGGCATAATTGTGTCAATTAAGACACATAAAAGGGTAATATAGACATTTAACCCACCTACTCCTTTACAATATCAAAAACAAATTTACAATACTAACCTTAAATCCCATCACTGCTGCCAAAGGCATTATAGCCCAGCGGCATCTTGGTGGTGAGATAAGACTTAGGGACCATAAGGTCCTAGGTTCGAATCTCACAAAGGGGGTTTTCTCATAATTATTATGAGTTTCCTCCTGAATTGGTGACTTGGTGGTGGAATATGATCGCGTGGCAACATTGGTGGCACGATGATACTCCAGTATTCCGTGAGTGATTCTAATTTGTTGGCCGTTAAAAAAAAAAAAATCCCATCACTGCCCCTTGTGTCCAGACTAATCGACTCCCCTCTTCAGTTCTCCTATTCAATTTCTCTAATAATTGCAGACATTAATTCTTCTTCTTCGCTCAAAACTTAGACATTCTTGCCGGGTTTCATTCTTCTTTACTCTCTATCTTTCTCCATTCTTTATACACAAAACAAATCTTGGGTTCTAATTAGGAACTTGTCTGTTCAATTCAATAAGTTTTAGCCTTTATGTTAGGTTCTAAACAGAAAAAAATTGGCTGATTGATGTCATTATCTGTCTTAATCATCCATTCTACATATATAATATAACCCTTTAACTTATTATTATTATTAATATTATTAGTGAATTTAAGTTTTAATTTTTAGGAGTTTCGTTAGGAATCTGATTTGGTTTGTGTATTTTGTGTTGCAGCCTTGTTGTTAGTTTGGCTTATCCTTTGTAAGTTTTGTTCTGAATGTGTTTTATAGATTAATTAGTGTAACGTCTTGGTGAGCTTACCTTTATGTGCCACATATATGCTTCAATCAGGGCGATAGAGACGAAATCTCTGGTGGATGATCAGCAATGGCTAACATATTAGATTTTGTATTCTATGATTACTCTATTCGAGCTAACGTTTGCCAAGCTTATTGAATAGTAAAGTTGTGTGCTTTATTATGTAATTCATAGTTTGTGATTGCTTGTTTGCGTGTTCTTTAATGTTTAGGGGTTGGAGATTGTTAGATGTGTAATTGGATTTGGCTATTGTTTTTGAAGATTTTTGTTGGTGATTTGTGACAGATGAATGTGGAAAGGCTGATGAAGATGGCAGGTGTTGCGTGCATCGGTGGGAAGGGTAGTGTGACAAGGTTTATTTTGTAAGTTAGTTTCATTTGATTTTGTTGTTAAACAAAATGATTACCATTGTGCATAGAGTAGGATGAACTTCATGATTTTGATTATAACATAAATTAACATTTGAAAATGTAAAAAACTCTGCTGCTAAGTTTGAGTATTATGGTTTGGATAGAGTAGAATTGTTCCAATAGCTTAAAATTTAGTTCTATTAAGTGCGTTAAATAGTTTTGTGATAGTAAATGAATGACTTAATACACTGGTGCTGAAACTGTACAATGTGCGGATCATTTTGAGTTAAGGCCTAAGGGTAGTGGTTTAGACCCCATAAGTTGAATTACGTAACCCTTTTCTGGAACAGTAGTAGTTATTAGTAGAATTGTAGCTACTTATTCTTCAATAGGTTCAGGGTTGAAAGTTGAAACAAACCAGGTTAGAGCGGGTTGAACCGCAAACACTTTTTCTCTTGTTTGTTTCTATGTGTTACAAATAATTAATGCATCATATTTGATTACAAATACAATGTTTTTAGACAACAACTGTCTAAATCTTTTTGACAACGATATAAGAAGTCGCATGCATTAAAAGTAGACTTTGGGCAACTTTCAGCCCATTCAACCTGTACCCTTTTTATCATTTGATATAACAAAAACCCAAATTGACCAATTCATAAGTAGGCCGAAATCGCCACCTTTGGTGAGTGTCAAATGATAGCACTGCTTCAGGGTCATATACTTCAGGTGCGACTTTTCGCACCTCAAATTTTCTTAGTTTTTCGATCAACCATTCTTCCTTTCTTTTGGCCTGGCGAGGCTAAAAATGCATGTTAAAAGAAAGAAAGAAAATTGAAGTTGAACAACAGATGTGTTAAATTGCACCCTCGAGTTATGAAATTGGTATTCCTGGTAAGCAATATATGTGTTTGATGGTAATAATAGCATAATCAACTCCAAAGCAACGCACAATCCGTAACATTTCACGGTTTCTTCTTCAAGCTTTAGCTTTTGATTTCGTTTTTTTGCTATGGTTTTTCTTTAAGTTTAGATCTACGGGATTGTATGTTAATTCTTTTGGATTCGATTTATATCTATGCGTTAGTTGTTGTACATTATTATGTTTGATATCCTTTACTTATTTAAAATTGAAAGGTTTGAAGACTCAAACCAAGTGCTTGATGAAATGCTTCAACAAAACTGAATGTTATTTCTGGTGTTTAAAGCAATTAAAGAAGCCGGATTACACATTTTCACCACTTCTCCAATCAACCCCAGCCCCCAGGTTAGATTTGTTATTACAACCTACTAATCATTTTCCTTGCGTATGTATACACCAGGTAACGTTTGTATTAATATCTTATTTTTACAATCAATTATGTATGCATGTGTTGGTAGTTGTATCAATGGGTATTTACTATTTAGGTATGAACCACATGGTTTATAGTTATATATTAGTGAATCGATAACTATATGCTTGAGTGGGTGATTAAGTAGGCTTAAGTTTCAATATGTTAATTAAAAACTCACAATCTTGCCACATTGTCTTCCATCCACACATTATTTTAATTAAAAAGTGGACTTGTGTAATGTTTTAACCAGCAATTTCTTTTGAAGTTTCTTGTATCAAAAGTAAGGCATTGTGATGATCTTATTCGGCATGTGTATGTTTTGAATTGTGATGATTTTATTAGCCTCCCATTCTATAGCTCTTTCAAATTGACATTAGGCATGAGTTGTGATAATCTGATTAGGCATCACTTTGTTTTGAATTGGGTATTTTAATTAACATTTGTTTTGATAATTTTGGGTTGAGATATTTACTAGGTTCCTAATTTGATTATCGTTAGTAAGACGATAAGCTTAAACTCACATTTGATTTGAAGTTCTACATAAATACTGGTGCTAAATTGAGTTTTCAATATTTACAATATAGGTGATGACGTGGTGGGTCAGGCGGTTTGCCTAACGGGTCAAATGAGTTCGGTTTGAAATGTCATTTTTATAATCTAGAAAGCTGAACAGAGTGGGCCGAATTGACATGCAAACCCTTAATCCTTTTATTTTAGTTTTATATAAAACTGCACATTTAATTGTGATTATAAAAACAAAATTACTTCAATAATACTCCGAATCCTTGAATAAAAGTGACTCCGGAGGTTGATTATATAACTTTGGCTAACCGTGAGCCAATTTGACCTGTTCCTCTTTAGCTATTTTTTTATTTAACCCATTTGAGATAGAGCACAACCTAATTGACCTATATATAAGTTAACTGGTCGCCCATTGGGTGGAACATACCACCTCTAAATCTAATTTACAACTAATAAAAACAGCTGATTAAAGAAATTATTTAAATTGTTGCAGTATAGCTTACAGTTAACATAATCATTTAACTTATGTAGCACAATACTAAGTGTTTCTACGAGATCAGGGCTGGAAGTGCCACGCGATAGTTTTTGTTTACCACGCCTCCAGAAGTGGGCCCTAATGTTCCTTGTGCTTTTTGTTTTGTCGGTATTGAATCTAATGCTTATAAGCATTCATACTCAATAGTATGACCGGTATGTTGTTTGGTTGGCTAACTTCTTTCTGGTATCTTTAACGGATTAGGTCAAACGTTTGACTCAAACCGAACTCTGACTCATTACGAGTCAAATCCAGTAAAAGGGCAGGTTGTGCTTTTTGTTAGTAACCTTTCTTATTTTGATGCATACCCGTTGCATGATAATAGAAGATGGGATTCATGGGTAAGATTTCTAGAAACAAGTGTGGCTTACCTACCATGAATTTAGAGTGCTAGGATTCTAGGAATCATGAATTTGATTTCTTCCTGAATATGTAACTAATTCGATTGATCTAATGCATGTATTAATATTTTTTATTTACTATCAATTTTTTTTTCTTCTGATTTTGTAGGTGAAGGTGAACCATTGAGCCTTACGCAAATCTGTATTTTGTGCCATATGAAGCATCTAGGAGTAAATGTCCTCTTTTGTACTCGACTAAACAATCTTCTGCTTACATAATTGTGAAATCCTACTTGGTTTATGGTAAGCCTAAGGGAATGTTTTTTTTTAACTGAAGTCAAGAGGTTTTAACTAAGTGGATTATCTGATTCTTGAAATTTGTAGTGGTAGCAGAAATTATGTTTTGGAATCCCTTAAAGATCGTTTGGCTGTAAAAAATTGCAAGCATGTGATAAGGGTAACTAATATCCTCATTATACACCACACTCATACACTTTTATAGATTTGGCTAACGGGTCAAAACACATTTACATTGAAATCCAAGGTTAAATAATAGGTATGTTATTTATTGTTTGGTAGACCTCATTTATAACTGACAAAATCCAAAGTTAAATTAAAAAAAAAAAAAAAAAAACTTTTACCTGTGAATAAAAAATCCAAGCTGAATGAAACCATTTTTTTTATAAAACTGAGAATACAAACTATAGAACATGTCACAGCGGAACCTAGGGGGTGTTAAATGGGTCGTCTTCATGGGTTGGGGGGTCAACCCGGCCCAAACCTGGAAATATTACACGAACCCAAACCTGACAGCTGTGTCAGACATTTGAACCCGAACAACATAACCTGAAATTTCGCGGGTTCATTGTGTACGACCCGTTTGATCCGAAAGTAACATCTTACGTCAATTTTCTTATTTTTAGTTTATTTGCATGTATTATTATTTACAACTTAAACTTTTACAACAAAAATACAAATGTATATAAAAAATTTATATTCTTATACTAAAATTTTATGTCAAAGTTCTTTTTGAGTAATTACGTCAAAAAATATCAAACAAAAAAATAGAATAATTACGAGTCAACCCGCCAACCCGTTGGCCTAACGCGAAGCCAACCCGTGTAGCTACACGGGTTGGCGCATTCAAACTTAACCTGAACCAAACACGTTTATACTAAACTCAAACTCGCGAATTCTGTGTTAGGTTTGTTTTGTTTTTTTGGGTCGCGTCAAAAATTCACACCCCTAGATGAACAAACGAATTGTTGTACTTATTATTTTTTTCCCTATTGTGAGGTAATAGTATTTCAAATGCTTGTTGGTAGTAAGAGAGTGTGCTCATAAGGCAATGTATACATTGTCACTTGCATAAGATATAATTTCATCGTAGTATATGATTTGTTTAATCAAAGCGATATCACTGCAATCTATATTGTGCCTATATCATATGAAATGCAGCTGTAGTCTACATTTGAAACGTAGCCTTAACTTTATTACTATTACTAATATCATTTATTACACATTTTTGTTTGGGTTGCTTGCTTTAACATAGTTGCCAGACCTTTAATACTTGTACATAAAAATTATGTTATCTATATTTTTTGCAATCTCTACATGTTGGGCAAATAACGTGCAAGAATTCTAGAGTTACAATACTAATGTACTTAGAATTGCTTGTTTTGTGCTAAAGAATTGATATCACATGCAAAAGATTGACGTCAATTAACACTTCTCATCTACTTTAGTAAACATATCCTTACAATAGCTCATACCTCTACAAACTTCAAAGATACCGCAATTCTCGGATAAACACCCATCATGCGATCAATAGCTAAAAGACAGCTTCTTCAGTCTCCAGGTATAATTTACATATAAGACATTGTCATAGCTACAAATACAACATTTTTATAATAAGCCGTAATCTAAGATACTATCATTGGTCAACAGAACTCGAACCAGCCTCAACAAAAAAAGATGAACCAGCTTCTTCCTAATAACTAAAGAAATCTGCCAGCACTTTTGGTCAATTAGTTGAAAGTTTGCAGCCATGGACATTGATAAGCAGCAGCAACTACTACATTAAAGCTACTCATTTTTGGCTATTTATATGGTCTTAAGACTTTAGGGTCTAAAACCACTGTTGGACTCAATTTTTTGTAGTGATTATTGTTCAAAGACAAAGTCCTTTGTCGGGGTTCTATTCGGGGTTCTGTTCTTGCAAGTGGAGAGTCAAAATTGTTCAGTGGGGTGACTTTGAAAGACTTTGATACCTTATTCTCGTGTGTTATTTTGTCTTAAAAATATACTGGTTAATTACTGCTAACTGCACAGACTTTTACCCAATCACACAATGTTCGTGTAGTAATACTTGCCTTTTGTATTGTACACTTAGAACATTTTAAGGTTTGAATTACCTTCCACTTCGTATTGTCGACTCCGCAGCAACGCGCGGGTTCCCTACTAGTAATGTTATGTTATTGTATGCTTCAGACAATTTAAGGGCTTGTTTTTGTTATAAGACTGTGTAAGATAATGTTATTTAAAACGAACAAGCCCGAGCTCACCTAAGCTTGAGCTTGAGATTGACTCGTTTAACTTATGAGAGAATGGGCTGATTTCAAGCTCTACTTTCTAAGTTTGAGCTTGGTTCGTGACTTCGTGAGTAGTTTTTCAAGTAGTTCACGAACAATTCAACTTGCCTTGTCTACACGACTACACCCCTAATGTTGCCCATCACATACTCGACTATGAACCATGTTTTGTATTTAGGTTTGTAAATTTAGAAAGATGAAAAGAGATTTGGGAAAGATTGCTATTATTATTCACATCATTTCCTATTTATATACAAACAAAACGGAAAGCTAACTAACCCTAACAGTAACTGTAACGGAACTATAACTAACTAACGGAAGTCTAACTAACTATCACATACTCGACTATGAACCATGTTTGCGCTTTGGAACGCCTGCATACATATCTCCCTGACTTTGATTTTGGCGGTTTCTCCAATAAAGACACCGCCCCCAAAAAGCCACAGAAAACCTTGGCGAATGCTCTTTATTGTCGAATCGCACGAAGTCTGGGGGAAGATTTTTGCTTGACCCCACGCCAGAAAGCCGTCATGGAAAGCTTACAAAGGCCCCACGCCCAAGATTTCCTAACAGTTATCCATATCGAAGGACTGGGCCAACGAATGTCAGCGGTGGAATATAAAGCAATCCTTAAATACCATTTGATGATTTCCCATTTTTCCGGATGACGAAACATGTCGGGTTTGCCGTAAAGCGTGTTTGGATAAATATGGGAGCATGCCCTCCATTGTAGAGTGTTACCGGGGTTTATGTACAAGCACGATTTCATTCGGGACGTGTTAATGGATATTCTTAGACGAGCAGGGATCTCGGCAAAGAAAGAGGCCCCGGTTAACTTTCTTACAGACCCGGCAGAAGGGAGGTCCACTTTACGTCCGGCTGACCTGCTAGTGTTTGGTTGGGAAGGTGGGAAACACGCATGCGTGGACCTTACGGGTGGGGCAAGCGGTCCTTAGAGCAGAGTCGAACAAGGTGGCAAAGCACGCTAAAGCGTGCGAGGATAACCAACACGCTTTTGTCCCTTTGGCTTTTGACACTTTTGGCTCATTGGCACCGGAAGCGATCAGGTTTCTGACGAGAGTCCAGCGGGTGGTACACAGCAACTTCTCGACTCCCCAGGGGCGAGGATTTGTTTTCTCTAGATTAGGGTTCTCTATCCAGAAAGGGGTGGCGGCGCAGCTTGTTGCCCGCCTGCCTGCTATTCTTATGTAATTTACCCCTTTTGTTGAAATGAAAACTGACAATAACAAAAAAAAAATTATAAAAAAAAATCCAATGTTTTCAACTAACTATCATAAGTTAATATCTAGCTATCAGTAGCTGGCTCTTGTATTCTTCAGTAGTTGCAGTTTGTCATCAGACGTTGAGTCATCAGAGGTTATTAACATCAGATTTTGTGACTCATTAGTAGTTGCTTCGTCAGAGGTTACCACTCATCAGTAGTTATAACCTCAGCAGTTGTTTCATCAGTAGTTAACTACTGATTCAGTAGTTGCATCATCAGTAGTTATAACCAACACTCCCTCTCAAGTTGGAGACGCTGAAAGCCCCAACTTGGAAAATAAAGCATGATGTTGATGACTTGGTAAGCTCTTTGTAAACAAATCTGTAGGCTGCTCATGAGAAGCAATGTGAGACAAAGTGATCAGTCCTTCTTGAAGTTTTTCACGCACAAAATGACAATCCAGCTCAATGTGCTTAGTTCGTTCATGATAAACTGGATTATTTGCAATATGAATAGCAGCTTGACTGTCACATTTTAAAGCAATAGGAGTAATGGAAGAAATTGACAACTCATGAAGTAGACGAGTCAACCATGTGAGTTCAGCAGTTACTTTTCTCACTGAACGGTATTCGGCCTCTGCTGAACTTAAAGAAACAGTAGAGTACTTTTTAGACCTCCAAGAAATTGGACCTCCTCCAAGCATCATGAAATAGCCATATGGTATTGGGACATGAAGCCCAATCAGAATCACAATAAGCCTTCAATGTGAAATCTGAAGAATTATTAAACAACAATCCTTGATCAACAGTATGTAACACATAACCAAGAGTATGCAAAGCAGCTTCCAAATGTGGCAAATGAGGAGATTGCATGAACTGGCTTAAGAATGGACTGCAAAAGAAAGATCTGGTCGAGTATGAGTTAGATAATTGAGCCAACTTGTGGTACAACAAGGAATCTGGGAAAAGAGGACCAGCATCAGTAGTTAACTGTAAGTTGGGAGGTAAAGGAGAGAGTTTCTTAGGAAGAGAAAAGTCCTTGAACTCAGGCAACAAATGTTTAGCAAATTTTCTCTGTGTCATAACAGTCCCATTGACAACTTTCAGAACTTCTATGCCAAGAAAATAATTGAAAGACCCTAAGTCTTTGATTTTTAAGGTAGCATGTAGAAAAAGATCTCAAAGCTTCAATCTCTTGGTCATCATTCCAGTAAGTAAAATATCATCAACATATCTATATCTATACATATAATAAACCAAAGCCATTTTGATTACATGGCACTCAAAGAGGCATTCTTCCCTTTGAGTGTTCCATGTGTCATCCCATGTGGCAATTGGTATTTAAGTTATAAAAAAAAAAACTCCATTCATCCCTTTAAAAGATCTCTATCCCAAACCTTAAACCCTCCCTCTCTCTTTCAATGGCATCGATCATTACTTCATTGGAAAATTTATCTCACACGTAAGCTCTGTTGGTCCAGCCTAACATGTCTTTTGTGAGTGGATTTGACTTCCACAAGTACTATTCAGTTATGTAATTTTACAAATCACACAAGCTTTCCTCGATTGGGATGCTTAATATGCATTCAGTTGGGTAATCTTTTTGTTCTTTCGTTTTGTTTTGTTTTTGAGCATTCGAATGATTAAGATAGGTGTATGAGTTAGAGACAAGCTATTTACAAGAATCAAGCAATTTTGGAAACGTGTGGAAAGGATACGAAGGCTTTCTTTCAATGGCATTGATAAAAAAAAAGGTTCTGGAACAACCTTTTACGCATCCAAAAACATAATGGTTCTAATTTGATTTAATAAGTTAAATGGTGAAACTATGATTTAAGTTTGCATCGAAAACAAAATCACAAAACTTTGATTTGTGGTTTTGTAAAGTATTTTGATTTAATTTATGATTGCAAATCACAAAGGTTCCGATACTTTTATTTAATTAATGACGGCGACGGTTTTGATTTATTAAAATATTTTGATTTATCAAAGTATTTTGATTTATTAGTCGAAACTTTAATAATAAATCTGATAATTAGTTATGAACAGTTCTTGTATGTTCATAGGACTGTTCATAAAATTCATTCCTTATTTTGATGAAAATCGCTATAAGTTGGTTACAACAAGGATTACAATCTGTTTCCTAAAATTTTGGGAGTAACTTAATCTCCAAGTTTTAAATTAAAAGATTATCATAATTTTTCAAAATCTTTTGGAGATATACTGAAATCCCGAAATTAATTGAAACAGATTTTCTAACATCCCTAAATTATAGCACTAATGGGAATAAGGTTCTTGCATTCAATTGTTCACGGATTAACATTTTTTGAAAAGTTGTTCTCAAACAGGTTTCCGAATTCATGAACCAACAGTTTTCGATTTTATGTTTTCGAAAACCTAAATTCGAGAACCTAAACCAAAACCGAGAACAGTAACCTCTCTGCAGACGCCTCAGCAACTTTCATGAAGCCCTTATGAAAAACTAGAAGTCATTAGTATTTTTTTAACAGGATACGAGTCAGTAGGTTGTTAAACAATACGATACAGTGTTCTAAAATATAAAAGAAAAAGCCTGTTTGGTTTATTGTTTTTTAACACGGCATATAGCTTCTTTCTTTTTTATCAAAAATTGAAACATGTCATATGGATTAATTTTTTCATGACGGGTCAATTTGGGTTATAGTTTAAACCTTCAATATTACTTTGAGATTTTTCTTTAATTTTATTTGGAATTGATGGAGGACAACCTCTTTTGGATATTTGAAGTCGTTGAAGTTTAAACCCTGCATCTAAATGCAGTGCGCCAACTTTCTTGATGTGAAGCTTTTTTTTGATCTTTAACTTCGATATTTTTTATAACTAATTTTTTTACATTGAATTACATGACCAATGAATAGGCATACACCTATATGTGTGTGTATAATAGGTCACGAGTGGATTGATAAACTAATAGAAAT
>JAUTDX010001690.1:55000-117092 GCA_030844895.1 Ambrosia x helenae | reverse complement strand
GGTACCTGTGAAAAAAAAAATACTAATTTGCTTGAGTTGAGCTTTAGGTGGTTAATTGTCATTGGGCATGAAATAGCTCATTGGAAACTTATATTACAATGTTTTACACCAAAGAATTGTTAATATTCATCAAATTTGTAAATTTTGAGTAAAGCTTGATGCATCTATCGTGGTATGAATAACATGCTAGTTCTCGTTGATAAATGATAAAATTTATACATGGTATATGTCGATGAAATGTGTTAGAAAATTCTATGCTAAGGAATGTATACCTTACAATATGGTTGAGGCCAATACATGAACAACGGTACAACACAACTTAGAACTATGAGACTGATACTATAAATAAGAAAAAGGCAACTCAAAAAGTTTGCCAAACATGAAGTTGCTTGTCTGAGAACCGATACGTCTTTGTGCCCTTTGCCTTTGACACGTTTGGAGGTCTAGCGCCCGAAGCAATTCGGTTCTTGGAAAGAGTACAAAAGGTGGTGCAGAGTAACTCCCCCACGACCAAGGACTCACGTTTTATTTTTAATAGAGTTGGTTTTGCTATTCAAAAGGGGGTAGCGGCGCAACTTGTAGCCCGTTTACCCGTCACTCACTTGTAAATCTTGTTTATTTTTAATGAAAAAGTAATATCTCAACTTGTGATCAAAAAAAAAAAAGGTTCATAAAATAGAAAATTTCACCAAGTATTATGAGAACAAGAATAAAAAGAACTCATAAACCTAATGACTTAAATATTATGATTAAGAACATTAAATAAAACACTAGCTTGTAGCTTGTGTATAATTTTATATTTAGACGATGGGGCGTCAGGCGTGTCATATCATCTAGAGCGTTAAGTATGACATTAGATGTTAATTGGCTTTGCACGCCACTCCCGCCTTGTGCTAAAATGGCACTAAATAGACTATTTGTTAACGAGATGTTAAGAGAATAATTTTTTTTTCTATTTAAACCAATAACCACTAAAAAAGGGTTAGTCAAGTTAGATTAAACTATTACTTTGGGTGGGTGAAGTGAAATGTAGGGTTGCAAACAAACCGAACGAATATGAATAATTCGTTGTTCATGTTCATTTGTTAAGGAAATAATGTGTTCACGAACTATTTATGACATTGACCGAATGAGATTTCTTGTTTCGTGTTCATTTGTTAATAAAAAGAAATTGCTCGTGTTCGTTTGTGTTTTGTTAGTTAATTTAGTGTAACATCCTATCCCATAACCCGGATAATTTAATAGATAAAAATAGGCTTAAACATAACTTGGCATCATCATACCATTAATTTGTTTACATCAACTAGATCAAAATATGTGTTTTAGGAGTGACCACGTGTATCACGTTAATTACGATAATTACATCCCAAAAAAAAAAACAAAGTTTAAGCCCTTGAAACATGAGGTTCGCGAAAGCCATCAAGACATAACTTCGTCCTTCAAAACATGCTTGATCTTCACCCGAGCTCAACCTAAACGTACCTAGGGTCAAACGGCATTAAACAACCCTTAGACGGTTAAATAAAACAAAACTGGATGGAAAACTGAATTCTAATAAGCCATGCTAGTTTTAGGAAATATCCTCTGGTTAATTTTCCCCTGGTCTAAACAATCCTCTGGTCTGAGCAAACATCCTCTGCTCAATTCTTCCTCTGGTCTAAACAATCATCTGGTCTGAGCAAACATCATTTGCTCAGTCTTCCTCTGATCTGAACAATCCTCTGGTCTTTAGATTGACTTACCAATTAGTATAATTGAACCATTATTTGTATTGTATGCATACCATCATGTTAGGATCCACAAAGAATGAGTTTGATTATCTACTATATTCAGCTTTAAATGGCGCTTGAGCCCTTGTCTCAAGTGCTACCACAATTTCGGCTTTTCGGCTTTAAGGTTACATTCGATGGTGTTTACCTTGCGTGCAACCATTTCATTATCCAATTTGACTTTTCAAGACATCAATATAGCATCAAACATTCTATCTCGAGGCGAACATTAATCACTACAATGTAATACCAGATTTTGTAAGATAACTTACCTTTAGGCGTGCTCCTTTCCTAGGTCCTTCTTCGTCCCTTGGACACTTGAAGATGCGTTCTCCTTGCCTATTTGGTCAACATTCATTAGATCATTCATATTCTCAACAAATGACCTTAACATGGATTTTCTTGTTAACATTTACTTTATCACAACAATAATGCTATCATTTGCTAATCTTTCTAACAAAAGTCTGACTTAAGCATTTAATCGAGCACTTGGTGTGCACCAAAATACACATTCAATCTCATGGAAGATTACAACTAGATAACACCCAATTTACATATACTACAATCACTTTCAATCAATTACATGCATAATATCGCAACTACAAGCAAATTAATGTATGATAACCAAGAATCATGCCATGGATGATGAAGCTTTGCCTAACTTCACAAAACCCACTTCTCCTATATTGATAAACCATCTCATTACAAATCACAACCACTCAACTAAGAGATTTCTTGTTAATTTGTCACTCATAACAGTAAAGGACCATCAAATGACCCACCATTTCTAATGATTACAAACCCATTTTATGTATCCTCACCATAAGGATACAAGACACTTCAAAAACAGAAATTAAAAGTTACCTTAGTGCTTATCACCTTCTAGATGATAAAACCCAGCAACATGCATAAGTTTTCCATGGTGATTTGGCCTTGATTATGCTTGAATTTGGTGTTTATTAAGGAGGAAGGGTTTTGGGAGATAATCTCCTCCTCTGATTATTGATACATACACCTACCTTGTGTGTGTAAATCCCCTTCTCCCTTTAATAACACTCCATGTTTCCAAAATGTACATATCTGGCCCTTACACTTTGTCATATGTAAAAAGTCTATTATTATAACTAATCATGATAAGTTTTTATGTTAAATTATTATGGTGCTCTTCTAATCTGATTAACGGGGTTAGACGGTTTATGAGCATACAAATTACCCGTTTCATTAGCTAACCTAATAGCATTAGCTAGCGTCACACAATATCATATAACATCCACATAAATAAATAATAAGATTAGGGGCGTTACATTTAGGTACCAGATAAAAGAGAGTGCAAACATAAATAAATGTTCATGAACATAGACGAACATTTTATGAACACAAACAAACGTTCATGTACAGAAACGAATGTATATTTAATTTTGAATAAAAACAACATTTTTCATCACAAAGTATCCAAACATACTTGACACAATCTTGATAACGTAATTACCATATGATAATGTCCCAAAAGAACACAAAATTATCATATTAACTTGAAGTTCTCATTTAATTAACCGAAATAAGTGAAGTAATACTAATATGTAATACACTAATATATATTAAATAATATGTTACTAGAAATTCTGAAGTACTTCAATTAAAAATAAAAGTTAAAAAACTCAATGAACTATCGAACATAAAAACATAAACGAACACGTTATCGAACGTTTACGAATATAAATAAACAAACATGACCTCTATTCATGTCTGTATATTTGACTAAACGGACGGAATTTCTTATTCATGTTCGTTCATTTTATTAAACAAACAAACACAAATGAATTTTCGGCAAACAGTTTACGAATTATTCACTAATCATTTGGTTTGTTTGCAACCCTAGTGAAATAGAAAAAAAATGAATGAAATAACACATAAATAAATTTAAAAAGGGTTAAAAGTATACCGTACACCTATTATTAAAATCTACATCTATACCTTAATACGTAATAATTTTACCATAACTCAAAGCAACTTGTTTAATGGGCATATATCTATATCACATTCATTATAAAGGATGAGACATGGGCAAATATGTTCAAATTGTTTAAAGTTAAGATGGTATACTAAGGGTTTCTTTACAATTTTCTAAATTTTATCACTTTTCTTCCCTAAATGCCCACGGGGTAACTTTATTTCATTAAATTATCAAAAATTCACAATCAAGTTATCCTTCATCATTTTTGTATCTACATTGAATTATTACATCTTTCTGTGGGGTAACTTTATTTCATTAAATTATCAAAAATTCACAATCAAGTTATCCTTCATTATTTTTGTATCTACCTTTTTGATACACCGTTGTTTATCTATACTACATTATAATGGAGGAGGCATGGACAAATATATCCAAATTGTCCAAAGTTAAGATGGTATACCAAGGGTTCCTTTACAATTTCCTAAATTTTACCACTTTTCTTCCGTAAATGCCTATGGGGTAACTTTATTTCATTAAATTATCAAAAATTCACAATTAAGTTATCCTTCATTATTTTTGTATCTACCTTTGTGATACACCCTTGTTTATACTCCGAACCTACTTGAAAAATGTTTAGTTAATAATTATTGTATGTACGTGTCTTAAGATCAAATTATATGTAAATATATGAGAAGCACATGGAATTTGTATACAGAAGTCCGTTGAGTTCACATCTTCTTTCACTACAATAAACTTGCTTTTACTCCTGACCCTATGATTTAAATATGTTAGTATAAGTTATTTATTCTAGCACTTGAAACATGACTCCAAATGATGGCAAATAAAGCAAACAAAATGTTAGTGATGTTGATGCTTTTGATCCTCTCATCATCTATAAGGTCCCTCAATATTTTTAGGTAGTTAAACAGAAAGCAACATAATTTTTTTAATCCTTATGATAGTGTATGGCTAAAACAGTGAAACCTACCTATATGCTTTGAGTTTTGAATGTTATATATTTTTTAATTTGATTTATTGACACTGTTATATTTAGAGGTTACATTTACAAGTAGTATTTTACGGTTTTACCCAAATGGGTTCAAAAGGGAATACCTTGCTCAAATTCCTCATAACATATACATATTTTAACCCAAATGTATATTTTAATACTCTAAAAAGAACAATTATTCATGACAATATTATATGTTTGTTTACAATCATATAATCTAACTACTTTAGCAATGGATTTGAAGTACATTTTGGTGATCTTCTTTTTGCATTAGCAATATTGCGAGTGAAGGACATGTTATCTTCTCAAAAGACAAAAAAAGACACGTTACCGAACGTTCACGAACATAAATAAACAAACATGACCTCTATTCATGTCTGTATGTTTGACTAAACGAACGGAATTTCTTGTTCGTGTTCGTTCATTTATTACGAACGAACACAACGAACTTTCGGCAAACAGATCACGAATTATTCACTAAACGTCTGGTTTGTTTGTAACTCTAGTGAATAGAAAAAAGTGAATGAGATAAACACATAAATAAATTTAAAAAGGTTAAAAGTATACCGTACACCTATTATTAAAATCTACATCTATACCTTAATACGTAATAATTTTACAATAACTCAAAGCAACTTGTTTAATGGGCGTGTATATTTAATTAGTTATATGACCACTATTTTTTTTATTTGAATTGAAAAAAGGTGACGGTCAACTTATTGTTCGAGGATACTGAAGGGCTGTCAAGATTACTAGCAAGTAGCAAACGTCTAAACGAACCAACGAGTCAAATTTCAATGTTTCCAAAAGTCAAAAGCGTACGAGAAGCTTCAATATCTATTTTGAAATCAAACATTATATAATAATAATAGACCTTCCACTTTGAATAGTAACCTCAATTTCGATTTTTATTGTTATGTTAAATAAATATGATTTCAAATTTGTTTAACAAATGTGGTGTGGCATAGATGGTTAAGCTGGTTTTGGTTGGATTGTGACTTAGCCTGCTCAGGTTCGAATCTTGTCACTGCTATTTTTTTTCCCGAAATTTTGTTTAGCATTCTTTTATTTAAACCATAGTGGTGTATAGGTGTTTCTCTGACCTTTGATTGGGCTACTTGGGCGGCGGTTCAATCCTATTGGGTATTCTAGCGGTGGTGGGTGATTAAGCATTTATTAGACCTTTTATCTCCTCAGTCATACACGTATCACATACCTTTTCATTTATACACACATGTAGTTACTCATCTCTTTTTCCTCTCCCCCACCAACCACCACCCTCACCTTCTCTGAAGTCTGAACTGCTGCACCATCACCACCACTTGCCATCACCACATCCGATTCCCGTCGCTTCCTCACTAATCCCACCACATCACCGGCCACCACCCATCACCACTGTAAAGTTGAAACAGCTACCACACCGTCAGCCTGCCATGGCTAGCATTGACCAACCTCTACACCAGCGATTAACACGCGGGTGACGGCCGTTCTATAAACTTCGTTGTGATGCCGGATCTGGGTAGTTCAAGTAATCTGGTATGAAACCTAGATTTTATTCCATGCCACGATTTCTTCTTCAATTATAACCATTTGTCACAGATAAGTGTTCATGAATATTTGATAAAGTTTGTTAATTTCGTTGGTTTTATGTTAATCCCATGTTCCTTTTATCATGTTTTTGAGTATAAATAGTTTATATTTAATGGGTTTCATGGATCTAATGCAGATTTTGACTTCTTTGGATCTAAGATTCATTGCTGGAGAGGTAAGCATTTTTATGTGCCTTTATCAAACATTTGAGCAGCCTCAGCCATGGTATGGATTTTGTATTGGTGGTGGTTTACTGATGTTAATGAGGACAGTTAGGTTTGGGATACGAGTCTATAGCGGTATATGGTCAGAATGTTATTGTTTTTGGATTTATGGTGGAATTTTACATTGGATTTGTAGTTTTTGTATATTGGTGGAGCTTTTAGTTAGTTACTAATTTACTAATGTTAATGATGAAAATTAGGCTTGCGATATGACGATTTGTACGATCCGATGGAGTCGTTGGATATCAAGGAAGCATTAGCTAGGTTGCCTCGTGAGATTGTTGATGGAGTCGTTGGATACCAACGGCTTTTACGCGCCATGTATCTCTCCATGAAGCACGAATACCTGTCTAAAGATCTTCAGGTTATTTCTGTTCATACGTGGTTGATTTTTGTATGTTGTAATCAAATTTTGCTTGCTTGTGATTGTATGATGATTGTTTTTTGAAACGAATTTGCCGATAAGCCCTGAGAAATCGGTCATGACCCAAACGATTAACGGGGGTGGACAAAATCCTATTTTTAACGAAAATCAGTGTCTCGATGTGCCCACAATTGATACTTCGCTTAAGTGTGAGACATATATGATGAGTCGTGTTAGGAATTATCTTCAAGATCAATTGCTTGGTTTTGCTTTGATTCCGCTTTCTGATGTTATCATTAAGAACGGCGAACGCCAGAAAGAGTTCACATTATCGTCGGATGATATCTATGATATCTTCCATTCAGCCTTCTGGTTTTTGTTCAGCTGTCTTTATCATACAATGGGGCGTCGCCGGATTTGATTGTGATTCCACCGCCCCAGCTGTCAGCTAAGACCGCGGTTCCTGATCAGTTGCCTTGGATAAGCTTGAGTTCCCATATCCCAAAATTGTTAACGAATCAGATTCACCTGAGAAAAGCAAGCCTGTTGAAGGCAGTTCCACGAAACAGAACCAACCTGCAGTGTCAATGAACTTCGAGCTTGATCAAAAAGTGGTGCAGCAAGGTTTTGTGGACTTGTACATGAAGAGTATGCAACAGTTTACCGAGTCGTTGGCTAAGATGAAGCAGCTGTTGCAGATGGAGAACGAGAAGACGAGTTATGGAAAGACGAATTCTGGAAACTCGAGTTCGGGGCAGAACACTCAGACGCCAAATGGGGAGTGCCCACGAGTGTTTTTACGGAGTCGAGCGTTTCTTTTGAAGTGGGATTCGCGGGTGCTTTTGGATTTCTATTTTGCAGTTTAAAAGTCTATTTTGCAGTTTTAAAAGTCTATTTGATTTGAAATATTTGGCCAAATGTGGAGGATTGTTGTTTCAAGGTCATAGGTTTTTATGGTGCAACGAAGGCGTGGCAGCCAACTGGTCTTAGAAAGGCCTAAAATTGACACATATAGGTAGGAGCAAAATTGTTAATATACTCAATGATGGGATTCATGGTTTTCTAGACCAGGAATGTAAGCAAGGGAAGTTAATGTTATCACCGGGGTCATATTTTTTTTGGTTTGAATATGTCTATAGAAAGGATTTTTAGGGGTCAGGTCTCTGTGTTTTGTTTGCTGTATTGAGTCGGCTCTGGGTTAGATCATACCACTGATGATTAGTGTTGTTGTCTTATGTATGGAACTTGATGTTTCATAGGGTGTTAGCGGTCTATTAAGCTACGTTTCAATCAATTAACTTATGAATTTGAATTGTATTCATATGGTACCTGTATAAAGGTTGGCGACAAATAGTTCAATTCCATTCTATTGCGCTATGTTTTAATCAGTTATCTTACGAATTTGAATTACACTTCACAACATTCATCATCGGCCTTATAACAGTCCACATATGAAAGTCGTAGATAAAGGCGCAAAACTTGTAATTAATTATCATGTATTTATTGAATACCATATATTTGTTTGTGATTTGAAGGCCTTCTTGATTTAATGCACTACAGGTGAGATATTGATATGAAGAACCTGTGTTGGTGGATGTGGTATAACGGTTCAGGACAAGAAGCCGGTCAACAGAGGTCAGTTGTACCCAAATAATTCTTAGTTTTCTTGCTATGGGTGTTAGCCAAAGCAACATATTCATGAGATACTTTCCTAACATATCAAAAAATGCAATAATCAGTGAAGACATATTTTATTCATTCGACTTTGAAAATGAGATACAAACAACTATGCGGTCTGATTTGAGTTGGAAAATGGGGTTGGTGCAAAAAATATCATGAACGTCGTGATTTGATGAAAAGACGTGGACATGGAACTTGATGAAATGGATGGCTTGACTAAGAAAGAAGCTCTTTTATTGAAGTTCTAAGGCTTGCATTTCTTTTTCTTTTTACTAAGAAGTGACATCTAAACTTATCTCTTTACATTTTGCAATAGGAAAGGTATAAGGAATTGTCAAAGAATTCCTTCAAACTTGAAGACACTATGGATATACTATACTTGAATTATGAGTCATAAGAGACTGATCACCTTACTGCAGGAGAGAGTCATACTTTTTGTTCTTGCACAAGAAGCTAAGCCCCAAGTGTTTTGTAATGATGTTAGTATTATGCATATACATTAGCAACAACAGTGTAATCAATAGTAATAGCTGAATTTGATCTTTTTAATACTTATTGGGGCTGAGATTTTTGATAACCCATATACATTAGCAACAACAATGTAATCATAGTGGACCGCTGCCGTTTGCTATTTTCTTAGGCCTGTTGTGTTTGGGTTTATTTTCTTCATTTTGTTTTATACATATTCACTTTGGACGCTTCAACTTTACTAAGCCACGCCACAAATAAAAAAAAATTACAAAACATCACATCTATGACATCCGGAATATTCAATCAGCACCAAATCGTTTTACTACTACAAAACAACACCTCAGACATGATAGTTTCTTTACTGTCTTGAAAGCAATCACAAAAGGAAACCCCATGTACCCAGGCGCAACGTGCTGCTATCAATAACCCTAGTTTACTATTAACAAAGATCTTATTGGAATACATACTATAAAACATATAAATTCGTTTGTTATTCCGCCATGACATGTTTTTTTTTTAACAGCTCTCGGCTAGGACTATACAAGGCCAAAGCTCGGTCGATGCGGGATTCGAACCTGATCACTCTAAGGTGGGAACCTCCTAAGAAGTAAACGCCCTACCTCCGCCACATGTTTATATTCAAGAAGGTATCACAAAGGGAATTTAGTGAGGGATAACCAAAGAAATTTACCAAGGGATCACTGATGAAACTTTCAACGAAGATTTCCGACAGGTGCTAGTGGTAGTTACCTTACCAGTTTCACCAACGGATTAGCGTAAATGATTTCAGCGTTGGATTACCAACAAGGCAACGAGTTTTACTGGACATGCACCAACGACATTTTTCGTCGGCAACTAATTTCCCTTAAGAAAATTAAAATATTGTTGAATTTTAAAATTAAAATAGAGCGCACAAATTTTATTTTATGTAACCACAAAAAAAAAAAAAAAAAAAATTAAGCAGAATAAAAAAATAAATTATGAGAAGGTTTATTTGACAACACAGATATTTCGTACGAATCGCGTGAACATCATAAAAACCATTCAAATTCAAAATTGTTTTTTTCCCTTTCATTATTATTAAATACCATCTTAATTCTTAAAAACACAATTTACGTGTAAAATTTGCACGTATACGAATATAAATTCTTTTTACACATGTGTAAATGTACCGTTTATACATGTGTAAGAAGTTTGTTTTAGAGTGTTTTTGCAAGAAAAGATGAATTATTTGGAAGTAAAATTTCTTTTTAATGTTGTGTTTTAATTATAATGATGTTTTTTATTGAAAAAGATTGAATTTTATGATTTTTTTTTCATTTGCTTTCACGGTTCTCACGATATTCAGTGTTTTCAATATAACGCTCCTTGTAAATATACATAAACTATACACGAGAAAAAAATCAACCAAGTAACCATATGGACGTCGTTTGGTGGCGTTTGTGTAGCTTTGACTCCTTTGGTGCAATACCTCTTCCCATAACGGTTGAAACACTTGTTACATCACCATTCACCCAGCATACACTACTCTTCACTTAGCCTCCGGGCGGTGGTCGTGCTTTTTTCATATGCCACATAAGAGCATTTAAAGTAGCCTCTTTATCCTTATACCTATAATTTAACTAAAAGTCACAATTTCCTAAAATTTATAACTCATTTTCTAAAACCTCATTCACCTCATTCCTCATATTTATATGTATTCATTTAAATAATACTACTTTATTTTATTTTTTATTATTTTTTCTCTTTTCACACTCACTTTCACATACATCAATACAAAGTATTAAAAAAATCCATGAAACCAAAATTCAGAACCAAATTTGAGGGCTTACAATTTTTTTCCTATTAAAATATTGGGGATTAGATGTAGAGATGTTTTATACGTTTGTTTCTTTCTTTATTTTCTTTTTTTTTTTTTTTTGGGTTAAAGTTATGAGATGTGATTGCTCTAATATGTATGTCACCAAAGATCTTCCTCAAAATTTTCTTTCAAAGCGGCAATCTATAAACATTAAACAGTTGATTGGTACTTGAAAATTTATTACAACTCGTTTTCTTCTACATCTTCAAACATTTTCAATATGTGGTGTATTGGTCCTCTTGTAACTCCATCGTCAACCGATCTAGAGTCAATTCATTTTTCTTATGACGCTTAATGTCACAAAGTTATTTTCCATTTAATGCTAATTGATAAGCCAAACTACGCATTGATTGATCTAGTTGATTTGTTAGTTTTGCTTTTTTTCAACGGTAAAATTGCATCATTGACGGATCACTAGAGTAATATCGTGCCACTAGCGGAACTATCCGATCATATCCATCTCCACTAGGCAATATAATGCCTATACACCAATTCAGTAGAAAACCCAATAAATTTGGGAAAGAAAAACCCTTATGAAAATCGAACCCAAAACAAAATAATTTTGTAGATTTACTGATTTGGCATTTAAGGCGTGGAGGTGGAGGAAGGGTTGGAGAAGACAATGGGAGAATTAAATTTTTATGCTAAGATCAAAAGTTTTCATAATGCATGTCTATCAAGAGTGATTTGTTTACTGGGTTAGACACCATAACTCACCATTTTCTACCATATTAAGGCTAGTCCCGGAAATATTTTTGGGGTTTTAAGCGTAATAATAAACTTTTGGATTAGCTTTTGTTTAAGGTGATTCCAATTTCAACTATAGTTTCTTTTAAATGTTTTCGAAACTAAAACTGTGACAATTGGTGTTTGGTGACAATAGAGGTAATCTGTACAATATTAATAAACGTAATTAACTAAATGACTATAATTTGCATTTGGTTATGTTAAATTAATCTTTAGAGAATAGAAAAGTCCTTATATAATGCAAAATTTACATTAGTTTGATTAGAAAAGTAGTTAAATTGGGAGTTGGATAACTAGTCCTGTACCGTAATTAAGGTAATGCCCGGTAAATATTTAATAACCGAAACAATCCTAGAAGTCTATAATGTTAAAAAATATAATATTTTCAATCCATAGTAAGAGTTTTGGAGTTCTAAAACCATAATTGGGTCCTCAAAAGCTAAATCTTCCGGTAACTTGTAAAGTTCGCGTATCGCCCCCGGTACGCGTATAACTTAAAATTTAAATCAACAAGAGCCTAAAATATTTATCAACACTTATTATTTGAGGATTTAATAAGGCTTTTTTCGTGTCCCGAGTGCTCGCGTTGAAAGACCCGACAAAACTCGAAATGACACGCAATACCGGAAGCATCTTATTAGATATTTTGTGGCATTGTCCATTGGATAATAACCACCATTGGGAAGCCACCATGGGTTGCCCCCACTTTCCCATGTCTTGGGAATGTGTCTGGCCTCCTAGATATTGTGCAAGGTTAATATGCACATGTTAATATGCATACTTAGGCTAAGGGGTTTGGTGTTGGGCTCATCGATGCCACATCACCTCCCCCCATTTCTTCCCCCATCGGGGGGAGGGGGGGAGAGAGGAGCGGTGGTGTTCCCCTTCCCCCTTTCCCTCCACTTTCTACCACACTTTATAATATAATAATAATAATAATAAATGGAGCAAGGGATATTCTCCCTTGCTCATTGAAGTGAGAAGGGGGGGCACGGTGTTCCCTGATCCCTTCCCCCAACCCACACCCCAGAGCTTTATAGTTTAGCCTAGTCACCACACAAACCAAACCCCTCCACCTTTCCTTTTGGCCGTAACCCCCATACCACCACCATCAACTTATTTTGATAATCCAATCTCCCAAACAACCTCCTAATTAAGTGATCATTTAAAGCCATTTGAGTGTGGAGCTTAACTAAGGAAGATACACCCCCAGATCATCAAAGATTGAAACTTCCCAACTTTAAAGCTAGTAGTAAGATCTTAACTTTATTTTCATATATATGATATTGTTAACTTATGTTCATGGGTGCATGCGTTTTAGTAAAAAGGGTGATATACAAATGATAAGCACAAGTATTAAACGGTGGTGTTGTGGTTATTGTTTTATTAAAAAGATTATAAAAATGTGATCTATGTATGTTTATGATCACGGATGTTTAATATAAAGGTTTAAAAAGCAAAACATAAACATTTAAGAAGGTGTTTTTGAAACAAAAGTATGTATGTATGTGTGGATGTATAACCGTAGGTAGACGGTGTATTATGATGTTGATGTTGTTTTGATAAGTTATAGATCATCAAAGCTTTATGTTGATGACGACCCTTTATATTAAAGATGGTAACATAAGATGATGAGTTTATAAAAATAAAGATTTCATAAAAACTTTAGATTTCAACATGACAAGTTGATAATCTAAACTAGATTTTGGAATATAAACAAAAGTGACTTGTTTATATAATAAAAACATATTCAAAAGTTTTAACATAAGGATGGAAAATAAACTTAGTTTGTCTAAACAAAGTTAAAAGTTTTTGTTGAAACTTAGATTATTTCAAAGTTTAGGAATAAAACGTGAGTTTCTAAAGTTATAAGTATTTTGGAAAAATTACAAACTTAAGGGATGAAGTTGAACTTTTAAAAAGGTAAAGGTGAAAATAACTTTTTACAACATAAATTTCTAGATAGGTATATTTAATAAATTTTTATAGTAAGAATAATTGCAGATAGAAGAAAACATTATGATTAATTGTTTTAAAACTGAATAACTTTATATTAAAAACTAACAAAGAAAACTTTATACTTTGAAAATAAAAATTGCATTTTATTATTTTAAAAATGATATGTGGGTAACTTATATAAAAGGGTAAACCCATTTTATTTTATGATAACAAATATAAACCACTAAAAAATAAACAAGTAGGTTTTAAAGTCAAATGATCATACCAACAAAGTGACCCCTCGCGCAACGAAGACCTTATGTTGCATGAAGCAGCCATATGCTGTTGCTTTCGATGCTTGCTATTCTTTCTCATTTATTGTAACTTTTTTTTTTCTTATTTTAGTTTCGGTGGATTTCAATCTTTTGTTGTCACTAATTAATGAAAGCCAAGGGTAGATCTAGGCCACTATAGTGGGTTCCTAGGAACCTTATGAAATTTTTTTTTTTTTTTTTTTTTTTTTTAATTAAACACTTTATAGCATTCGAAACCAACAAGAATTACAAGTGAGGCGCGGGTAGACGGGCAACAAGCTGCGCCGCAACCCCTTTTTGAATAGTAAAGCCTACTCTATTAAATATAAAGCTTGTGTCCTTGGCCGTAGGAGAGTTACTCTGCACCACCTTTTGCACTCGATCTAAAAACCGGATTGCTTCGGGAGCAAGGCCCCCAAATGTGTCAAAAGCGAAGGGCACAAAGACGTGTTGGTTTTCAAGACAAGCAGCTTCATGTTTGTCAACTTTTTTGGATTCAGCTTTTAAGACTGCTTGCCCTGCCACAAACCCCGAATCCCGAAGTCCCACCAAAGGAGACACCCCTGTGAGATCAACGCACGCGTGTTTCCCCTGCGCCCACCCGAACACAAGGACATCCGCTGGTCTTAGGGTGGACCGCCCCTCAAGTGGATCTGTCAAAAAATTAACCGGGGCTTCTTTCCTTGCTGAAATCCCTGCTCTTCGTAAGACGTCCCATAAGACATCCCTGACCAGGTCATGTCTGTATTTAAATCCTGGCAGCTCCTTACAGTGAAGAGCATGCTCCCCAAATTTATCTAAACATGCCTTTTTACAAACTGGACACGGCTCATCAACTGGGAACATGGGAATCATAAGTCTATACTTAAGGATTGCCCGATATTCAACAGCCGACATGTGTTGCCCAAGCCCATCGATGGGAAGGACAGTCAAGAAATCTTGGGCATGCGCTCCTTTAAGGCATTCAAACACAGCTTTCTGGCGCGGGGACATAGCAAACTTTTCTCCCATGGTATGAAATTGGAAGGAAACAAAAAAGAAACAAATTAGTAAAAACCTTGTACGATTTGAAAAAAAAATATATATATCAAAAGAAACTCCCTGAAATTGGAAAATCGGAGTTTCCTGGATCTGCCACTAATGAAAGCCATGGGCGCACTATGACGGGAGACCAATGGTGATGTCCCATACGTTAAATTTGTAGCCCAAGGTTGAACACATGTTTCTGGTGATAGATAAGGTCATGGGCGCATGTTTGATCGTGTTTCAATTTTTTTATTTTATTTTTTTCTATTTCTTTTACAAAAACTCAATAAAGTAAATATATGAGTTAATGGCCAAAATCGTCCATGAGGTTTGGCCAGTTTTGTCATGTTTGGCCAGTTTTGCCACATCAGTTCAAAAAAGTTTTTTTTTTACCCCTGGGTCCTTCAGGTTTACATTTTGTTGCCAAAATCGTCCCTGACACTAACCCAATTAAATTATCTCGTTAAGTTGAGGGGTATTTATGTCTTTTTGTCTTACCCTTTATCTCGATTTCCTAGATAAAAAGTCAAAAACAAAAAACCCAGGTTAACAAGATAATTTAACTGGGTTAGTGTCAGGAATGATTATGGCAACAAAACGTAAACCTGATGGACCCAGATGTAAAAAAAAAAATAACTATTTTAGACTAATGTGCAAAACTGGCCAAACATCAAGGACGATTTTGGCCATTAACTCTAAATATATAAGTATGTTAAACTTTTGTAAGATAAGCTTATAAATTACTAAAAATAAGTTATGATAAAGAAAGGATTAGGAAGGAAGTGGGAAAAAAATGTGTTCCAGAGTTTTTTGTAGGAGAGAAAGGGAGGGAATGAGAGGAATAATAAAGAGTTTTTTAGGGTGATTTTCAATCTTTCCAATTTGGAAGGAATTTGAGAGAAAGGAAGAGGAGGGAGATCCTTTCTCTTCCATCCTTTAATGAAACTTTGGAACAGAGTGTAATGGAAGTGTCGAATAGATACACCTCTTCGATATGTATAATATTATTCTTAAACATTTTCCTCTTCGTATTAGTTTACTCCATGGTGTTCTATGTTATTTGCATAATAATATTGTAAGAAGCAGAATCTACTTTTGACGGATTTTAGTCGATTTTATTATCAACTAGGTTTTACACTTCAATTATATGAAGTGTGAGGGTGTCATAAACACAAATCAATCGGTCTTAGAAAATTGACCGAAATTATATCCTAATCAGTCTCAATCTATATTGCGTAATGTTGCATCAATGTGAGTTCTAACGTATAACAAAAATAAAATAAACAGAGAATAATCTAAAAGAAAAAAAAGAGCGAAATCAATATTAAGCGCATGTTTGCCTCTCCTTATTTGCCCTTATTATAACTTATGACTTTCTCAAAAAGTTAATAAGGAGAAAAAAGTGTTTGGGTAATGGTTTGAAAAATGAGTTTTTGTGCCTTGAAAAGGAGATAAATTATAAGTTACAAATTGTGACTTTTTGATTAAGGAGATAAGGATGTGGAAAAGGAGATAAGTGAAAGGCAAACATGCCCTAAACTCGAGTGGTTAAAGCGGCAACGCTCTAACGGTATCTGGGTGACTTTCTTTAGAAGAGGTCGTTGGATGGAGTTTCGCTCGTCACAAAATGTCATGTGCAAGTCAGTGGTTTTACCACAATGGGCCTTCAAGCGGTTAGTTTTTGTGGAATTGATAACGGGCCAGATCACCGGCAATATCAGCAATTGCATGCGTGGGTGAACTTTTGCCTATAAGTGTACCAACCAGGCTTTGTCTGACGTTAAAAAATAAACATGAGAATAATATAAACTAAAAACATAAATCTAATCAACCTACCATATTTATTAAGCACCTAATACCTACAAACTAGAAACTGCTGAGAAGGCACCTTATCGGTCCATATCCACATTCAATTTATTGGTCCCTAAACATCATTCAACTTAACTTACAAACTTTGAAAATAATACAAAATAAAAACGAAAACAAAATAAACATGAACCTGTAGTTAGTGTAGGCCAATTTGAGTTAAGCATTTAGGCTACTTAATTTTGGACTTCTCGAATCTCACTCAGGCCTTCTTATTTTTTGAACAGAATTCGGCCCATAAGCCCAACGTAGAAAGAAAAAAAATCTTCAGTAGTTAAGATTTGATTTGATCGGCTTTTAGAAAACAAAATCTAAAACCGAAAACTGAATGTAAAGTCTAGAGGTGTCCTTTTCAACCCGTACCCAATAACCGAACCCGAACCCAACATACAATTAGACGCAAACGCGAGGCACATTAAATAGTTCGATGTTTGAATATGTTTTTTGCGATTCGGGTTCACCTGAAAAGCCCAAAATAGATTTATTTTGAGTTCAAAATCCGTATATTTACCTCTCTATAGAGTATAGATGACCATACTTGGATTTAGTTTTTGATTTTAAGAAAGGGGGAGAGAGCAACAGGATTTTAAAAACAAACAGGCAATTATATTGATGATAATCCAAAATCCAATATAACCACTTCTTTCGGCTTATACTTTACAACTTAATTGATGACTTGGTTCTTTTTGGCATTCTCTTATCATCTCCAAACACAGTAAATATATAAGGAGCTATCTAGGGATGGTAATTGGCTAGGTGCGGGTCGGGTATGGTGAATCTTAATCTCATATTTATACTCGGCCTATTACCCATCAGGTATCATGTATACATGTTAGTGTTATTAATAAAAATAATTTTTGGGAATTTCTTGTATACATTTTTACTTTTTTTTGAACAACCAAACGCAATACTATATTCATAACACCGAAAGCGATAACAATGGTACAACCACCCAAAAACAATTAGCCAGGTGCTAACTGGGCCGACCCACAACCAATTACACTACATACCCAAAAACCACACAACATCATACCTAACCCATTACAATTTTACCCATTATCAAAGACCGTAAAATCTGATTAGCGCTCCATGTCCGATTCCGGTGTCCTAGCTCTCTTGATCATCCACCAAAACGATTCCACTTTGATCTCCTCGATAAGTCTTGATGTTGCCGTTTGAACGTCTTGAAATATTTTATCTTTTCTACCCAACCATAGTTTCCAAATTGTCAACAATCCAATAGCATATATCGCCTCCTGCTTCCTTTTCTCCCCCATCAAGTGTGCCTAGGTAAGCGACCAATTGTCCAAGCAAGTCAACCGAAAGCATCGTGTTATCACTCTTAAAATAGGACAATCAGAAATCAACAAAAAAAAGAGATAGTTTATGGAAGAGGGTACTTAAACATTACAACTCACTTGTAAAGGGGAGCAATCGATCGGTCCATCAAATATCTTCAAAATGGACCACCTTGAATACACATATGACTTAGTTGAATGGACTATAGATTCAAGCAAGTTTTATTTGTATTTATATCTAATTTTTAGTTTAACATCATGTAAGACCCTAACCCGAAAACATATGATTAATACTTAAACTTGCGAGTTTAGGCCTTATATAAAAATCACTCCAGATTAAAACTTTAATCTTTATAAACGACAACTCATTTAAAGACTTTGATTTGATAGAAACATTCAACTTTACATTTTTAGGTATTACAAACCTATATGAAGGTTTGTGTTTTAAACGGGAATCTATTACGGAAGTGTTCAGCTCTCCTCACAACTTGATCCTTGCTCCGGGACTTCCATCTAGTGTATACCTAGTGTCAAATATCGAATAAAGAAACTTTAAATGATTGAACGAGGTTTATAACTGAAATTAAAGCATTCAAGACATATATGAGGAAGTTCACGTTTTACCCGGCCGGGCAAACATTTGACCTGCCCGGGCTGACATGCTGGAACTTTACTAAGGCATGAATACTTATGCCTTCACAAACCCAGCCCTTCACTAGGGCGTTTTTGGACATCCGGGACATGCCCAAAATTATTACTTAGTTCGGTTTTAACCGTTTGGCCCGCTAAGTCTAGTTTCCACTTGTTAAGGGATTTGGACTTGTTTAACACCATTTATTGAGCTTGTAAGAGGTCCATATTCCATGGTTAAATACCCCTTTCGGCTTAACTAAAATTTATGTAGTTTTTACCCAAATCGACTCGTTGAGGCCATAGGTTTTACAAAACATTAATTAACCATTCAAGAATTTTAACAACCATCCTATCAACCCATTGGACACTTGTTTAGCTAAAAACATCATTCGGTTTGTTTATTCTGACACAGTTCTTAGATTCAACCTTTCGTAAATCTTCAAAATTCCCAAAATGCCCTTATAGGCAAATACTTCAATCTAGCCACCCTTGGGCGACACAACTTGGTTACCACCAATTGTTTTTGACTCATTAACATGTTTGAAAACCTCTAAGTTCTTACGGACTTAGTTTTCTTCACCATCTCATTATTCCTTTATCACCAAACCACTTCTAGGCACACTATCGCGCATTATACATACTTATGAACATGACTCATCGATTTGGCACCCACATTTCATGTGGGTAGTTTCATCCATATAATTCTTCGCCAAATGTCATATTTTATACTACGGACTTACCCGGTAGTGTTGACCCATTCTCATACCATCAAGTGCCCTTTTTCTTAACAATCTCAATTCACACTCATTACAATCCAGGATTCCAAATGGTGTCGCACCACCGTTTGGCCCGTCTAACCTTTAACATCTTGATGCTTAATATAAAAGAATCAAGTACCGAGTTCAACTGATGTTCACATCATCTTTTGACTCGTTCAACTATTTA
Source organism: Ambrosia x helenae (assembly GCA_030844895.1). NCBI lineage: Eukaryota > Viridiplantae > Streptophyta > Magnoliopsida > Asterales > Asteraceae > Ambrosia > Ambrosia x helenae. Next base: position 97,403 of record JAUTDX010001690.1, on the reverse strand, counting down.
CTCATGCTATCACCCATATTCAAGTTTTATGACTTTTATTGAAAGTAACATCTTAAACTCACTTGACCGATTTATCATAAACACTAAGCAGTTAATGCGGAAAAATATCGGTTATTGGTCGAGGACCGATATTTGTTATATCGTTTTTCGCGGTGAGATATCGGTGAGATATCGGTCATTGCAAAATCTATATACATATATTTTCATGCATAAATATAAATATTTAAGTTTGGAAACTATATGTAAACAAGTGAAATATGAAGGGGGTTAAATTAGAAAATACCCAAACTTAACAAAAACCTAATCCCTGACCATATTTAACATTGCATCTCTCTCCTTCTCCATTTTAAACAGCAGCCACAAGCCCACAAGTCACAATAACAAAACATAGACCCTAGCCCCAAATTTGCTTCATCTATTGATGGATTCTTCAGATGGGGTTCGATTTTGCCCAAAAGAGACGCGTGCAGGTCTGATGTTGGTTCGAATCGAGGTAATAACTAGTTTCCCTAAACTGATTTTGACCTAATTTTTTTTATTTGGGCAAAACCGCTATAATCGGTGAGATTACCGATATAAAAAGTCAAATATCGGCCGATATCTTGGTCATCTCGGCCGATATTCTCGGTCCCGAGATTATCACCGATATTTTACACCGATATAGGCCCTTAACACCGAGAATCGAGATCTCGGACCGATATAACCGAGATCTCACCGAGATTAACTGCTTAGCATAAACACTCAATTATCTAATTAGACGTCTCGACCGGAATTAGCAATTTTCTTCATTTAGGTGATACTAAACCATTGTACGCTAGTATTCCATATCCTATATTCCATATTGCTTTTTATTAGTAAACACCCATTCTTTACTAATATTACAAATTCCTCGAGTTTCAAATGTTTACACAATCTTTTACTTTCTAAGAGACTCAATTAATATAAGTCACTTACCTTAGCCTCAATTGATGCGCTTATTGACACGCTAGCTAGTTTGATTCGTTCCTCCTAAGCTTCCATCTAGCTTAACGAGATCAAACCTTAACAATACTCATAAGATTGATCAAGTTAGTCAGTGTCAAACAACTAACACATCTCATGAGTTAATTCACTCCATTTCATCAATAATTTAATTTGGGTCAGTTTGACTTTTAAAAGTCAAACTACCATTAACATGATCATGTGCACTAACATACGGCAATGATTCTAACATGAACTAGCCCTTCATTTAACACGTTAATTTCATTAAACTTAGTGCACATTCAACTCCCTAATCATCATTAGGCTACTTATACATTATATGGTGTGTTTCCATCTTTTAAGCCTAGAATTCATGTTTCTAAGGCATCCTTAGTGGCATATTATGCGACTATGTTATTTTTCACTTGAATAACCTTCTAGTATGCATTTCATAATCCACTATCAATCATATTGATTTTCTCACATTACATACAAACTTGTGGGGTTTCAATCATACCTTTTTATTCAATAATACCAACTAGGCATTTTCACAAACACCTAGTGTGTATATTATACCATCCATGGTTATGCCAATTACTAGTCACCTTATAAGTAACCAATCCATGAACCTATTATGTAAACATCATTTTAGCCAAGCTATCCTTTCAATTCAACTTACAATCAACCTAGCACACAAGTATCATGCAATACACGTAGGATGTATTTTTTACACAACTCATGCTAGAAACATAGATTTACAACTATCTTAGCAACATCAAAGCTACTAATGAAAACCCAAAATAATCATCTTTTGTAACCAAGCAATTTCAAGTAAGTAAATCATCTCTATGTCATTAGAAATGATCAATATGACTTATAATCAACAATATCATGAATTTAACATGTTTTGCTCAAAACCCACATGTGGGTTTCGAACCCTACACGAATTTTGGGGTTAGGGTTCTTACTAAAGCTCAATCCTTGACGATTAAACCTCTAGAACACACCCTTCATCTATTACTTCAATCTCTTGCATTAATTTCTTTCATTTTACTGATTTAGGGCTTGGTTTGAAGCAAGAATGCCCTCTTTGAGGGCTGAATTCGTTTTCCCCAAATGGGGTGTGTTTGGACCTTTTGTTTTGTGTTATATTTATACCAAAAGTCCCTCAAGTTTACCCCCAAAGCCTTTTATTATCAAAACCATAACTATGCAAGTTAGTTTCTAGTGTTATTTCCCCATTATAAATATAATAACATTCACTAGGTTATTTTCATATTAGAACATAACCCGCATTCCCAACTTCTAAACTCCGTTTTAATATTTTTGTTAATCACGCCTAATGGCGTGATTAAGCGAAACGGATTTTTTGGGGCGTTACACATCGTATTATTTTATGTTTAATTTTCATGTAAGCGATCTTTCAGTGATGAAAAAGGAGTTGATGATTACCAAGAAAAACATGCAGGCAGTTTTACTCATGTTGATATATGGGAGATTGTAGAATCCCACGACAAATGGGGCAAAGTCTTGTTGATGGGTAAAAAGTCTAATAGTCATTTCGACAAGAGAAGAAAGTCATCAGAATCTGACAACTACCACTCATCTACACTCGACGATGCTTCACTGGTCATATATCTGAAAAAAGAGAAGATTAACAAGTTAGTGGAATTAAAATTGAAACAAAGAGAAGAACTTATAGCGTTGTCGACGGATAAACACGTGACTATGAGGCATGATGTATGACCAAGACATGGATACGTTTATGAAATCTCACGAAGGAGTAACCTGTTTGATGTTGGAAGTCATCCTAAACCGAAAACGTGAAATAACTAACAAATGTGGTTGTGCTTGTGATTTTTAGAATTGTTTCTTTAGTTTTCGTACTTGTTTTTATTTGAATTTTTGAATTTTTAAAATTTGAATTCGTGTAACATTTAATTTATTTTAATGAATGTTTCGTCTCATGTTTAATTTATTTAAATGTAAAATACTTAATTTATTTTAAATAAATAGAAAAGAAAAAAATGTTTTATGATAGTGTTTAAGGGGAGATGGGGCGCCACTAGAATTAGTCACGGGCCTTCCACTACCAGCACGGTAACATCGCCGCCATCCATGCTGGTAGTGGTCCCGTGAACCAAAATCTGGTTGTAGTTAACGGGCTGGTAAGCCTGACTTTTCTCTATCTCTGTCAAATCACTCACACTCTCTCTCTCTCTCTCTCTCTCATTGATATCACAATTCTCTCCCTCCCTCTCTCTCTCTCTCTCTCTCATTGATATATGTTATTAATATTAGGAAAAATTACAAAATTCGTCCTTTAAGTTTACCTCGTTTTTCAATGGATACCCTTTCGCGTTTCAGATGATGAGATTAATCCTTAACGATTTAAATTGTTACACCCACTGTCCTTAGGCACTAACCCAGTTAAAAATTTCAGTTAACTTTGGTCATGTACCTTGCACATGAGGGTAACTTGATAATTTTACTTCTCTCTCTCCCTATATCCTCCTCTATCTAACTTCAACCATCTCCACCACCACCACCCAACAACCTAAGACCAGACGTTTCAACAACAGTCTGCATAACCATCTGATCTAGATCAGATGCCTGTTTTAATTCGTTTTAGAAATCGTTTTAAACTGACGTGAACTGTATCATCTTCCCCAAATATAACATAAGAACCCTAGTTTCACAATCAAACCAAATGACCAACAATAAACCAAGAAATGATGGGGTTACCAATCGGTCAATAACAAAGAACAAAAACAAGAGATTAATCGACACTTACAAGGCTCGATGATATTCGAATGAACAGGTCAAACGAAAAGTCAATCAGGCTCGATTGCACAGATTTGTAGTGAAAACAGAAAAGGATTGGGAGTTATAGAAGAGTTTTCGACACATTTAGGGTGTAAAGGGTGTATCAATTTACAGTATAACAGCTCAGTTCGTGGTGGTTGTTGGGTGGTGGTGATGATGGTGGAGATGGTTGAAGTTAGAGAGAGGGGGATATATAGAGAGAGAGAGAGAGAAGTAAAATTATCAACTTACCCTCATGTGCAAGGCACATGACCAAAGTTAACTGAAATTTTTAACTAGGTTAGTGCCTAAGGACAGTAGGTGTAACATTTTAAATTGTTAAGGATTAATCTCATCATCTGAAACACGAATGGGTATCCATTGAAAAACGAGGTAAACTTAAAGGAGGAATTCTATTTTTTTCCTTAATATTATTATTATTATTATTATTATTATTATGTGTAAAAATAATTAATTGTTGGGTAAGAATCAGTTAAGTGTTGCCTCTAAAAAACTGTTTCAGTTGAATGAATTAGTGAAGTAATGTGACAGTACACAGGATTAATAGAAATCAGTAAAATAAAAAAATTTCAATGGGACACCTTCTCCCCTAATAATAGTGATGGATTCTAGGGTACGTAACATTCTTGGAAAGAACTATACTAAAAACATTAGTTTCCTAAACAATGTTTATGATGACGGCGATTACGTAGTTTACCCACTACAAAATATTTAGTTGTCACATTAATACGGATTTAAAAATAAAAATAATTTTTCAACTACTCCATTTAAGGTTTCGTTTACATAAAGAAGGTTTATTTTTAAATAAGGGTTAGAATTAGGGGTGTAAATGACACGTAGCGGCTCGGGATCGGCTCGGTAAAAAGCTCGAACGAGCCGAGCCTTAACGAGCCCGAGCCCGAGCCTGAAATATGGCTCGTTTAGTTATCGAGCCCGAGCTCGAGCCCTAGATACAAAGCTCGATTGGGCTCGCGAGCCTAATCGACCCTTAACGAGTTAGAGCCCGAACCCGAGCCCGAGCCTAAGTTACAGCCTAGCCTAAGTTATAGCCTTAACGATTGGGCTCGCGAGCCTAAGTTATAGCCGAGCTTTTGCGAGCTCGAGTCGAGCTTTTGAGCTCATTTAAGATTCTCAAATCACCTCGAGCCGAGCCGAGCTCGAGCTCAAGATTGTAGGCTCGAACCGAGCCGAGCTCGAGCTTCACAAAACCTTAACGAGCCCGAGCCGAGCCCAGTCAGGCTCGGGTTCGGCTCGGCTCGTTTACACCCCTAGTTAGAATCAAATACACAAGACACTTTTTCAAAGGAGAGTGAGAATGATTGTGATTCATTGATCATATATTTGAAGAGTTGAGATTAGTTTGTTTGAAAAACATAAATAATAAATTAGAAGAAGGGCATAAAAGGAAAACCACATTTGTTGACTTTTTTCTCTCCACATGCAATGCACATGTCAATTTCCCCCATCATTTTAAAACATCTATAACTTTTTCATACGATATTTTTTTTTTTCAAAAAAAAAATTTACCATATTAACGAGCGTTTTTTATCTTTAATATGAGTACCACATTACTACATTAAAATTGAAAAAAAAAATTAACGTATAAAAGTTGGATTGAGTGACGTTTTCGTTACGAAACGCTAATATAATTTCTCAGTGAATAGTATAAACTAGTTGGCGCTTTTCGTTGGTATCCGCCCAATTCGTTATAGAAGTGGTATGATGCGCACACTCACTTAAGAAAGTTGTTGATGCAGCAAGTTGTACCTCTTGCATCAAGGGTTGTAAATGCAACAGTCGCCACAACCATTGACCTCCCTGTCATGGTCTCTTTTTCAAAGGATCGACTACCATCGTCAACAAACGCCGGACAGACGAATAGACCACCGGTTACGGAGGATTTTTGCCATATGCAGCGATAACATCATCTCACGGCGCTCCGCTTCTCCTTCCAATCGGAAAGAGGATGAGTTTACCATATTAATCAGAAAAGTTCACATGAGTGCAGGCGAAGCGGTCAGCAAAGTAAGAATCGGCCGGCGTATTATCGGAAAGTGGATGGAGTTTACATTATTAATCAGAAAAGTTCACTTGTGTGCAGGCGAAGCGGTCTTCAAAGAACGGCTTCAAAACCACTTTCGAAAGCCGTCGTCGTCATCGTCTTTGTTGCTACTCTGGTATAATTTCACTCTGAAGTAAAGATGAAAGGCAGCCTCTAATAAGGATATAAGGGAAGGAATATACACGTGTAGAAAGTAGGGAGAAAGAAGCATAAAAAAAGAAACATGCGTGGCCAATATTAGATTTTTCAAAGAGTTCTGTTCCACCGACGGTTGTTAAGTAATATACATATATATAATAATAATATTTTTATAAATAGATAAAATATGATATTAAGAGGCTTGTAGCCTAGTAGTATCATTAAGTGCACTAATGTGTTGTCCCTCTAAATAGTACGGGCCGGTTCTAGTTCTACGTGAATATTAGTGTAAAATTAAATATAGATTTAACGGAGCATGATTTGCCATTCTAAGAAGAAGAATATACGATAAGTCATTATACACTACAAGACTACCATGTGTTTGTTTCTTTTTGCATGCCACCACCTTAACAGTTAACACCACACTAGATTCTACTATTTTCATGTTCTTTTCGGGGCAACTAGTGCTTGTTTGAACGGCTAAATGTTACTTCAAATGGAGATTGAACCCACCACCTCCAAATTAGAAAGTTTTAAAGTGTAAACACTCATTGAATGATAATGAAATAATTAAGGAATTCAGTTATATTCTCTTTCAAACTCTAATATGGTATCAAGCCAGTAACCCTTCCTTCTATTGTCATCGCCATTCCTCTTCCACCACCACTTAAATTCGGCACCTCCTCTTTACAGTTGCAAACATAAAAACTTTCATTCCTATCACCCTAGACTCTGAATCTGCTCAGTATAACACATTGTCTGAACTTTTTTAAGGTTGGCATCACCACACCACAAGGGGTGAGGGTCCGTGCAAGAAAAGTGGTTCCACTTTCCACTACCACACAATGTTTGATCCAAGATTTTTTTTTCCAGGGGGTTCCTTTTGGTGAATGTTCACTAGTGTTTTTCAATACTACAAGGTTCTCACCATCGTTTTTCATTTTTTTTCCTAACCGAGTGAGTTCATGTAAACCTACAAAACAGAGGTTATCCGCGCTCCTAAACCCAACCCCCCCACCCCACCCCACCCCACCCCACCTAATCAAATTCATTTTTTAAGTACTTTAGTTATTCTTTATTTTATTTATAATCTAAATAATATTATAATAATCTCGTTTGATCCCCACGTGTACCGAAATGCTCTAATATGACTTCACCCACGTGTCGTTTTGCATGTCTTACGATCAATTTACGTGTCCACAAATACCTTCTCCATATCACACACTCTCCTCTCTCCCATCTCTCTCTCTCGCTCTCTAACCCTAACCCAAACCCTCACCATCACCATGACCGATCGAAGCACCGGACCACCAAGACCCACCACAACCCATGATCACGGACCACCACCATTCATCCAACGCCTCCGTCACCACTCACTCAACTCAACCCAACTCATGGGCCTCATGACCCTCTTAATCTCCGGTGCCATCTTACTCCTCCTCACCGGTGTCACCATCACCGTCTCCGTCATCGCTCTCATCTTCTTTGCCCCTATAATAATATTAACTAGTCCCATATGGTTTCCTATTGGAACCCTTGTTTTCGTCGTCGTCTCCGGTTTTCTCATGGTTTGCGGTTCGGGCCTCGCCACCGTTGCCTCGGTGGCGTGGTTGTATAAATATTTTAGAGGGTTGCACCCGGTCGGGTCCGACCGGGTGGATTATGCCAGGAGCCGGATCGCGGATACCGCGAGCCATGTGAAGGATTATGCAAGGGAGTATGGTGGCTATTTGCAAAGTAAGGTGAAGGATGCGGCTCCTGGTGCTTGAAGATGGTGGTGAACCGGTCGGAAAGTTGGTGAACCGGTTGGAAAGTTGGTGAACCGGTTGGAAAGTTGGTGAACCGGTGGAGAAATGGTGGACCGGAGTGTGTGTGTTTTTTAATGTTTTTGTTGATGTATATGTTTGTCTCAAGTCAAGTGTTTGAAGAATTAAATTCCGGTGTTAATTATTATGTTATAACTTATAAGGAGTGGTACATTGTGCAATATTGGTGGTAAGTTTGGACAGTTGGCACTAATATTGTTAGTGACGTCCTAGGACGACATGGCTAAAAAAGATGGTTTTGTTTAATATTTTGTGTGTTGGGTGGTCTTGGAAATGTGGTAGAAAGTTGGCAAACTTTAAGAAAGTTGCAGCTTAAAATAATTGTGTTTTAGTTCGAGTGTCGAAGTCCAATTCGAATACGTAAGCTGACTACAAAAATAACACCAAACCGAACATCCCAATCCAGTTTGTACATTGATGGTTTGATCAATTAAGTTTTTAATATTTAAAAAAAAAACAAAAATTGTAAACATTATTATTTAATCTGGTTTTATTAATAAACCATTTATGAGATATTAGTGGGGAGCCTACGCGTTGTTGTGGGAACACAATTAATTTAGCACAATTAATTATGTAGTATTTTTGTTAGTCGTTTTATTCGTATAATTTACTGTCATAAGATACAAAATTAATAAAGTATTTATAATAATACACCATTTGAAAATTACCAAACTTTTTTTCTCTCACTTACTTCATGTGCTTCTCCAAAAAAATACCATCAAATCAGGTCCAACCATCTGTGTATGAAAATAAAACCAATTTAAAAAAGATAACACCAACATCATTAGCCAGACATATCATGTGATGTAAATTTGTAAATTGTTGTTGTCTTCAATTATGACGTACCCTAATAAGAAGTGTAGAAGCATTTTAAAACGTCACGTGGTGATCTCCATATGTTACATGAACATTACCCATATATCTTATTTTTGAACCAAAATGATGCGTTAAATCATATTAATTACGTATGATGGAATCATCATAGATTAACAATCCATGGATTTAAGACATATAAATGGTCACATATGTTCACTCATAACAGTTTAAATAAGAACACATGAAAATATTGAAAACTATAAGAACTTCAAAATCATGTATCAATTCATATGTGGTTAAGTTGACTCATATGTGAATATTTTAGTGAAGATTTAAACACGAATAAGAGAAGTCGGAAAAAAATATGACTATGTTAAATCAATATCTAAGTCATTCTGTTCATGCATAATTTAAACTGTATCCATGAGCTAATTTAAGAAAAAGTGAACAAATTTGTGTAATCAAACCATCGAATTAAATCCATATCTAAATCAAGAAGTAGGTCAATACCGTCGTTGATGTTGGTTAATGGAAGAAGACGATCTGAAACGAAAGAGACTCACCAAGCATGTTTGAAGGCTTCAATGTCTCCATGGATGCATATGAGAGAAATGAGAAATACTAAAATAGGAAGCGTATTCTATTTCTCTATGGATGCAAATGAGAAGAATGAGAAGCATCTACCTTTTAAGACATGAGAAGGTGAGGATACATATACACTTCATGGACACTTAAAGGTCTAAGCATTCAATTGGGTTTGATTAGGTTTTATGAAGGTGGGTTCCATCTTGAGATGGATATAAAGTGTGTATTACATAAATATACATTTGGCATTATATGTTGACATCCACGTCGGGTACTGTTTGAAACCGATTGGTAAGCTACTACACAGTCGAACCCGTCACTGTTGTTCTGATAATCACGACCGATCATTGGTTCTTCGATAGCAAGACCCCGTTTTCCTAAGGTCGTTTTTGGTCGACGGCGACAAGTTCTACACCGAAGTCAACGTAATGACATTGTACGCTACCGATGGTCTTGACGTTTTGCTCGGAAACGAAACCCACTTTAGATGGCTCAATAAATCCTCAACCGTTTGCCCACCGGAAAAAGTGTAAAGCGGTATGCAACCGGAGATGATGAAGTCTCCAGCGAAAGTTATGGCAACGATGGTTGCAGTGGGATGGTTGGGGAGACTGATGTTTGTAAGAAAAATGAGGTGAAGGCTTTGCCGATGCAGATTAATATATAATATATTAATATGTGTAATTTTGTCGGCTTTCAATTTAGTGGAGTTTTATATACATGAGGACAAATAACTACTGGCACAAACGTTGACTTGTATTCCAAACGCGATTTGTAAAAGCAGAATTGCGTTGTTACCATTAAAAGCACTGTTGTTCGTTATGTTTCAAATTAATATATAGAATAATAGATTTTTAGTTTCGTGAGCATAGTGTGAGGTTAACGGGAGAAGAGGTGGGGCTCATGTGCTTTTTGTGCTGCTATGGTGGTTTTATTTATTTTTTTTATTTTTGTCTAATGAAAAAAGGAAGAAGAATGAATGAAGGAGAGGAAGGTAGGGTTTTAATTAAGGAAGGAGAGAAAAAAGAATGTGTATAGGGTAAGGATCCATAGAGAACACTAGGGTAATTCAGAACTGAGAGAACTATTTTGAATCACTGAGGTAAAAGAATGTTTCTAAATGGCAGCTATTCTTGTAAAAATATTTTTTAAATTTTTTATTATTTATACATAGGTGTATGTTACATTTTTTAGTTATATTGTTAAACATATATGAATGATACTTACATCTATACACACGTATGTACATTAAAATAACATGTTTTTACTCACAATTTTTTTTCTATTCTTGCATGTGAAATCATTTCTACACATTTGCACATGTATGTACATATATGTACAACACTAGTTTTTGTATTTTTGAACACGTATATACATATATGTATAAATGGGAAAAAAAACACTTTGCAGAAAAATGGGTGATTTAGCAAAAAAAAAAATGACTTACAGAAATTTGTGGTCCAGAATGGTTCTCTGAGTTTTCAATGTAACAAACATGTTTTTAATGGTTTTGAGTAAAAAAAATCAAAAAGTGCCCATTAGTTTTTTTTAAAAAAAATGTAACTTTGGTGTAACATACTTGTAACCAATAAGTTACATATGTAACATAGCAAAAAAAAAAAAAAAAAAATTTAATTCTTCGGCGTTTTTTTTTTTTTCTTTTTGTTACTCAAAATGTTTAAAAACATGTTTGTTACATTATGTAATTTTTCAAAAAAAAAAAATTGTAACTTGAGTTTTCATGGGTTTTCTTAAAAGAGTTTTCAATTTATCCTCCTATATATATATATATATATATGGTCAAGTTATTTTACACAGTATAAAATAAATTAGAAGAGTGAGAATGATTTTTTTTAACCGAAACACAATATTTGATGAATTATGGTATTGTCTTTTCTTTTTTCATATCATAAAGGGTAAATTACATAAAGATAGTAGGTGTGCGGGCAACAAGCTGCGCCGCCACCCCTTTCTAGATAGAAAATCTCAATCTGCTAAAAACAAACATCCGCCCTTGAGGGTGGAAAAGTTATTGTGCACTACTCACTGAACCCGAGCCAAAAACCGCACCGCTTCCGATGCCAAGGAACTGAACGTGTCGAAGGCCAGAGGAACGAAAACATGCTGATTATCCTCACATGCTTTAGCACAATGGATCATGAAATATGACACAATGAGTCACAAAATATAATATGATGTCAACAAATATAAAACAATGCCGAGAAAAAAGACACAATGAGTCACAAAAATGATATGATGATAAAAATAAAAAAGACACAATGACACATAAAAAGACACAATGCTATAACATAAATTCTAAAAACTACTAGCTGAAAAAAAAAATATAAAGTAAACTAAAATAAAAGAAAAAAACTACGTTTATTTTTTAATGTTATTTTAATGTTTTTCTTTAATGTTATTTCTATGTTTTTATTATTTTTTATTTACTTTAAATTTATACAAAATACTAAAAAAAGATGATTGGGTAATGATTGGGAGGGCTTTATTCTATTTCTTGATAGTTATTGGAAGAGGGGAATAAAACCCCCAATTGACGTGACGCTGAAGTGACGAAATAGAGCCTCTGGGGCTGCATTCTACACCTTCCAACCTAACTGAGGTTATATGATATCATACAAAGGTGTCAAGTACTCAAGTTTGTTGACAATTAGTCTACTATCATATTGACAATTAGTCAACGGGTGGATTGGGCACCCTTATTGGGGTATCGCATGTATTGCGGCTACGCTGCCTGCAGTCCTTCAATTACTTTAAGCGGGTAAGAGAATCGGTAATAAGTACCCGCTAGAGAGGGAGGGGAGATGGCGTGGGGAGAGAGGGTGCGCCAGAGAGAGAGCGAGGAATGGGAGATAGAGGGGAGGAGCTGCATGTTGAGTTTGGAAGACGGCAGTGAAAGATGATGATGATGATGATGATGATGATGATGATGATGATGATGATGATGATGATGATGATGATGATGATGATGATGAGAGGGAGAGAGAGAGAGAGCGTGCGCGCTTCGTGTTAAGTTTGGAAGACCACAAAGTGCGCGTTCACAGGAACATTGACGCCAATGGATGCGGGTTCCAATGAGTGCAAATAAGGTTGATGACTTGAGTGATTATTTGGTGATTACCACGTTCTAAAAGGTTACACCCTGCCTACCCTTAGATTTTCACATTCTTTAAAACGTATGCTATATCTCCAATAGGATATAAGTTCAACTTTCTTTTTTTAAGAAAATAAGAAGTTGAAAATGTGTGGAAAACATGTAGAAACAACCTGTGTGGCGTTTCTAACCTCATTTTTCACATGACGGCACCCCATGATCTTGTTTGAAAAACGGTTTAAGTTTCCGTTTTCAAATCTCTAACACTTTGTTCTAGAGTTTCATTTAAGGGTGGAAGAGAAAAGATTGGGAAGTAAGTGGGGAAAAATGTGTTCCAGAGTTTTTTGTAGGAGGGAATGAGATGGATAATATCTGGTTTTTGGGGTGATTTTCAATTTTTCCAATTTAGAAGGAATTGGAGAGAAAGGAAGAGGAGGAAGATCCTTTCTCTTTCCCCCTTAAGTCAATCTTTGGAACACAGCGTAAATTCCAATGGTGACATTATATAAAATAAAGATTATAAAGCTTACCATTCAAATACTTTTCGAATTCTTGAATACCAGGATGCTGATATTACCACACAAAGGTTATGGAAATATGGAATCCATCCCAATTAAGATGAGTATAACCATTCTCTGACTTGTCAGTCCCACACCTCTTGTTTTTTTTTCCATTTAGTAACAAGTATCCACCAAATTTACATCATTATTTCAATCAAAATATGACCCTGCAAAGAACAAAATTCAATAGCTTGATGCTCGTCTAGTCTTAATTACTTAGCCAAGTAAGCATATCTCAGATACTAGCCTAAAGGGCTCCTTAATCGACATATATAATTCGAATGAATGGGTACCAATACATGTAGCTAGTTTTGAACTTTTGATGCATACTTCCTCTTAAAAACACCATGTACCTATCCTTCGATTTGATTAGTGCAACACACTCAATTACCACCTTGAAGTTACATGCACACACATTAAACAGGCAAAAACAAATTGTTAAGACCCTAAAGGACCATTTTAGGTACTCGAATGTGCTAAGATTAGTGAAATGCATAGAATCTCAAGGTTTTGACATATAACAACAAAACGTATTGCCACTCGAATAATTAAGCCGTACAAGCAATAACCATTTATTCACCAAAAGCCTAAGAAGTGTTTGGTTTATTGTAATTTTAAAAAAATCTGAATTATAATCCTAGCCTGTTTAATTCGCATTAGTGATACCAAGTTTGCTTAAAGAATGAAGAGAACTAGAATTGTAACAAATTATTAAATGACAACCGTCGGCGCAGCAGTATGTGAACGGATGGCAAAGCGGTATTTCGTGTATGAACGAAGGGCAAATATATATTAAATGACAACAGTCGCCGCAACAGTATGTGAACGGATGGTAAAGCGGTAATTTCATGTGTGAACAAAGGGCAAAATGGCAGTTTTGCCCTGTACCTACTAGTTATATATATATTAAATGACAACAGTCGGCGCAACAGTATGTGAACGAATGGCAAAACGGTAAATTCGTGTGTGAACGAAGGGCAAAACGGTAGTTTTACCCTGTACCTACTAGTTTCATATTAATTTGTGTAAGTAAAGAAACCCAGCATTCATTCTAAATATAAAATAATCCATCCATATGATTTGTAATCTCCCGTTCACCACCAAGGCCTCCGCAACTACTACCACCACAGTTATCGTATAGCCATCGTTGTCACCACCATATCTTTGTCAACATTCCTCAGGCAACGACGACCACTCCCACTAGTTGTGTTGCAACCATGATCATCGTCATCACCTCCATCATTGTCGTTGGCCTAGCCATCACCATCACCGCCATCCTCACCACATTTCATCTTAAGTTACAAATTTACTTCGTTAATCAAATTATTAAAAATAAATACGTGAATAAAAAGAGCAAGGATTGCAACGTGATCCCTCGTTAGATCGTTTTTGGCTAATAAGCAAAGCATATGTATCAGCTAACATATACTTCATCTGAATGCGACCAATAACATTAGCAACGATGGTGACGAAACCAAACACATGTACTTCAGACTTCCAAGGTCGATACTCTTGTTAACAAAGTAAACATCGTACTTAAAAAGAAAGAGAAACATTCATTTCAAAACATATAAAAAGCATACTTAGACTATTTGGTGTGCCTCCCCTTTCCCCCAACTCCCCCAATTGCCACATCAGCGCCACATCATTTCCCCCATTTCCTCCCCCAAAGTTTGGAAATGCCTTCCCCCAATTCCCCCATTCCCCCTTCCTTTTTTTATATATAAAACTTTGATTTAAAAAAAAAAAAAAGAATGGACCAATCACAAGAGGCGGTGGGCACGGGGAGATTTCCCTCATCTCCCCGGGAAAAACACGGGGGGGGGGGGGGGGGGGGGGGGCGGTGTTCCCCGGAAACCCCGACTCCACGTCTGCACCCCGTCCCCTTTCCCCGGATCCACACCGTTTAGTCTTAAAGTCTCATTTTTCCTCGTATTTTTGTAATTCATCAAATTTAGTTCACAATAAATCAACGCATACGATGGAGCATCAACTAATCAACTCAATAGATAAGCTTCTAAAACTTTTCATCAATAAAACAACATGATACCAAGTAAAAACAACAGATTCCTCAACAATGTGAGATGCACCGTTCTTATACTGGTTCCGTTTACAAGTCTGAAAAGCAACAAAAACTAGTATTAACCTGATGGAGGAGGTGGCGGCGGCATCATAGAAGGGTGACTGGGACCGCCTTGCGGAGGTGGTGGACCCCTCCACACAGGCTGACCGGACATTCCTGCTGGCGGTGGTGGTGGCCTGTTCATCATCTGAGGCATGTTTGAAGACGGTGGTGGAATGTTAGGTGGAGGCGGCCTGTACTGCTGGAGGTGCTGTGGTGGCATGCCCTGAGGCTGCTGGCCCATCTGCTGCCATTGTGGTGGTGGTGCTGACATTTGCATGGGCGGGTAGATTTGAGCGTGTTGTGGAGGGGCAGGGATTGACGTTAGAGCCGGAACTTGTGGAACCGCACCATTTGCAAAAGGCCGTGGAGGAGGAATTGCAGCGCCATTCAGTTGACCGACCTTGGGAAGTGTAGGAGGGCCACTTGCAAACAATGTGTGGGGCCTACTTTTCTGAGTGGTCGGGTTACTGCTTGCCAGGACCCTCTCTGCAGAAGCATAATTACAATTTAAATTGAGATAATTAAACATAATTATGGTGATTTAGTTTCTTAATAATGCAAAAAGCCTAACCTGCAGGGGTGCCATGACGCTCTCCCTTTGTGTCTTTCTTGTAAGCATAAGACACGGTTATTTGGCGATTACATAGATATTGTCCGTTCATCGACTGTATTTAAAAATAAACACCAAATGGAATTGTTAGAAAAACTATTCATTGGCAACAAGTTTATCCCAAGGTTGCACAAGTACAGATAGATATGCCCATTTTTAAACCGGAATGGTGACTTTCAAATTATGGTTCACTGCAGTTCAAATGGTGACCGGCTACTGTAAGAACTGGTAAATAATAAATGTTTACCTAAACTAGTTCATTAATTTCTAATTTTTTTACTTTCTTTCTTGTCAAAAAGAGAAACGAAACGAATTAATATAATGTCTGATATTTTTCATGTGGCTAAATGGGGAATGGAAAAAAGGAATACCTCTATAGCTGCATCTGAAGCCTCAAAAGAATCATAGCTGATGAATCCAAATCCACGGGAATTCCCCGTCTCGGGATCTCTCATTATCTGAAACGCATAATAAGTCAATATCATAGTGATCTTGTAAACTAGTATTTCTAGTGCTACTCTAGCAAAGTAGCAAACTAATATTATCGCCAAAGAGTTGTATATCCTGTCTCAAATAATCACCTTTAAATCATATACATATATACACAGCTTTACAGAGCAAAATATTGATAGTTTGATACATGCATATGAAATCAAAATAATGCAGCGAAGTATAAAGAGAAACATTAGTTACATGAATACAAGTAGATGTTACCATCTACCATTTACTTTAGCTCAGAAATAGCTAATTGCATAAAAAGGTAACCAGCTTTTCTCGAACTTCTATTTTGGGAATATGATAGTTTCTCTTTCATACATATTTGCAATTACAATGTTTAACAAGTTTAAACTTTTCATGTCATGTTGACCAACTTCCGATCCTTTTTTTCTATTTTGGGTAGCTGGTCACTTAGGAGTTACATAAAAATAGTCATTTTAACGTCACATTCACTTCAATAATTGACTGCGTTAACTGGCACCCAAGTACAAAAAAAAAGTAGAAGTGTACACATTTTTATGAATGAGAAATACTGAACTAGTTAAAACAGAAATTTGAGAGAAATATGCAATTAACTCACAAACAACATAACCATAACAAATAAAAATGAAATTAGAATAAGTTTACCTTGGGATTCGTCACGATAACTCCAAAAGCACTGAAAGTATCATAGAGCAGTTTCTCGTCCACATCCTGCAACAAAATATTTGGGACAAGTTGTAATTAACAAAAATTTACTAGCCCACAAAACTCATGTCAGAAAAGATGAAATGATATTCATATGTTTGTGTTAAAAGAAATCTTACAGGATCCAGGTTTCCAACAAAAAGGTTTGCTCCTACATCCAAGCTCTTCTTATCTTGTGATGCCTGCAATGCAAAACAATATAAAGCAAAAATCAGGTTCCCATATTTTTCTGCACCTATGACAAAAATAAAGAACTTAGGAGAAGATTTTCAAGAAAGACTGAAACCAATACCTTGTTCACTCGTATTGGCTTCCCATATAGCTTGATCATATTGAGAACTTTTATTGCCTGCAACAACAAAGCCAAAAGTACCAAAGCTCACAAACCTATTGAAGCTATCAAACTGAAAGTTACAGTAAGTGTGCAGGAAGCATGGATTAAAAGGATTAGACAGACAGAAAGTGAATCACAAACTGCATATAAACATAACACTTGTTTTGAGCATACACTTATGGATGGCATTTTGTGTTAAGTGTGTGTTGCATATACCAGTCCCCAGAGAAGACATATAACCATAACAATAACAATAAAAAAAATTATTTAATCTCACCAAATTAAATATTGGAGTAGTGATGATTAAAAGAAAAGAAAAAAAAACACAGCATGTGTTGAAGAGTAATTGCAAGTTCCCTCCGGTTTTCATGAATGCAGGTGGGTTGATCTTTTGAATTCAAATAAAGCTGTTAGCTAGTTTGTTATGTTGTCCTGGTATTTTGGTCTTCCTAGTTTTACTCAATTAGCCGTTGTAATCCTTTCTATTTAAGTTGCAGTCTGTTTTGTTATTTGGCATGTACTCTCAATTATCAATAATAAGAATTCGTGCATTGCATACTTGAGTGTTCATCTTTGTCATTTGTTTGTGAGTTGTTATTGTATTGAGGCTCATACGGTCATACCAACAGCATGCTCTACATTTTAGATATCAGTTCTACCGTTAGGAAGTCCGTATAACTTTTGTTACGCTCCCACAGTCCCACTCACAACTACAAACAATTTATGGTCCCGGACCCCGGGTAATAAAAAGATGACAAAAAAGCACAGCAGCAAGTAATACTTACATAGTCTGCATCTTCTTCACTCCGAAACTCCACAAAGCCATACCCTTGGTGGAGATTAGTGACTCTATCTTTAGGAACATACACATTAACTGAAAAAGTAAATGCACAAGTACAAACTATTCAGAAATACATGCTAAATGGTTTACTTGTGGATACTATTCCAACACGATAAATGATATCACCAAGCACAAAAAATAAGAATAAGAAATACGACTATACGAGTAGTGATGATGATTCATGATTAAAGTTTTGCTTGCTTTGTTTGGATCCTTACTTAACAACATAGATCCATTGTTTAAAAAAAGGTCAAGGTGTGCGCCTTGAGGCGAGGCGGTAAGAAAATGTGTATGAGGCAGGCGGCGACTCATGGGTTCAGTTTGTACGTACGCCTCTAACCGAGGTGGTAGAATCTAAATGAGGCGGGCTTTGTGGCTTACGCCTTCAAGCTTACCTTATTGTTTTAGATGTGTGTGTTTTTTATGTGTTAGACAGAAAATATGGATTTTAGACGTGATGTTTTAGACTTTGTGTCATTTTTAGGACTATCGAATTTGATGATGAAATTAGTTGAGAAAGTTCTTTGTTTGAGGTTTAGTAATTTAAGTTTTATAAGATATATAATTTTTATATTTATTTTTTAATTCCGCCTCAGGCTTACGCCTCGGTTCGCCTCAAGGTTTACGCCTCGTAAGGCGAAGGGAAAACCCTCACGAGGCTCGATTCGGTTCTTTTAAACTTTGCATAGATCAAATGCTCACCATCAATTAAGTTGTATGAGCAATAACTTCGCATAATTTTAGTGTATTATGAATTGATAGTACCGATTCTTGTTCCTGGGTTTGCTCAAAATGATTTTCATATAATTAAAGTTAAGAACTTACCAACTGGGCCAGCTTGAACGAATAACTCCCATAGTAACTCTTCACTTGCCTGTAAAGAAATAACTGAAACATCAGCTCCATTAACAAAAATACACTAGAAACAAAAAAATTACAATGCAAACCCATTCATTTTATAAGATTTAAAACAAGTAATCTATTTGTTTAAAAAGATATATAAGCTCCACTACAAAAATAAAACTAAGTACTTGTTACAAAACTATCCCCACATGTTGCAGGTGTATGTCACATGCTCATCAGTTATGTGTCAATACCTAAAATATTACTTGCCAACACCTATCAAGCGTCAAATGCACCCTGTTCATTACATCCACATATCAGCTAAGAAAATAATGTACAAATGTCTATGTCTATCCAATAAAAGTAACAACCTGATTAAAATAATATCACTAAATAAATCCTTGGTGAACAAGCAAAAGTGGACCAAGTATGAATTTGAAGCCATTATACGCTCAATAGTCGAGCAGAGAGCAAACCTAGTAGGACAATCTCAACAAGTCTAGTGAGGTTGCTAACATCAATTATATTGAACCTAGACGTAGATCGCCCAAATCATCATAAATACCTCATGATTATATTAAAGTTATGCCCATTGTGCATCAGTTAACAGGCTTAAATATAAGTGTTTGACTAGAAAGAACACTTGTTCATTCGAACTTTTGCGTACTTTTCAGCATCTTTACGTTCTCCTGATGCAACTATTGCCTAAAATATCTCATTCAATTGTAGTTTCTTACTTTGTAACTTTCTTAGTGTATGCACCTTCTCAATTTCAAGTCAGTCCAAATTTAGCTTCAATTTCACCTAAAACTGCAACCTTGGTTGTAAAAAGCGCTAGGCGCAAAAAAAGCGACAAGGTCTAAGCGCATCGCGCGAAGTGCAAAGCGCAAAAAGCGTGGGATTTTCATACCCAAAGCGCGCACTATTTATATAATTTTTTTATATATCCCATAGGTTTTTAGCTTCATTTACCCAAAATATAGCTATAAGTTAGGTTTTTATATGATTTTACCTATATGTACAAGCCAAAAACACCAAGGTACAACATTTTTATGCATAAAAAAAACTTGGTGCACGAGAGGCGCGCGCCTCAAGGCCAAAAGCGACTAAAAAAATCTAAAAAAATGCGCTTTTTCTGCGCCTTTGGGAAAATGGGTAGACGCAGAGCCCTGGCCCCTGTGCGCCTAGGCTCGCCTCAGGCGCGCTTTTTAAAACCCATACTGCAACCAAACCAACCATCACCCGTCTGAATTTTTACCAATTTGTTTCCCACTAACTTCGGTTTATTCATGCGCTAAAGGAAGACAACGCAATGGCTGCTTAATAACCAAACACAATCAAATCTATTCATATAAACGGTTAGTTTCTCCATACAAAACTACGAATCACATACTGTATGTGTTTGCGTATCGTCTAATATTCCATAAATTAGGGCCCTGCTTAATAAAATCTGTTCTTGTTAACGGTTAGTTCCTCCCCACGGAACTAACAATCACATAATGTATCTGCTTGTTTATCTACTAATATATTCCATAAATAAACTAACCAAGGTGATCATACAATGTATGTGTTTGCTTATCGCCTAATATTCTATAAATTAGGGTGTCTGCTTAATCACCAGATACAATCAAACCGTCATTGTTTGTTTAGGGGCATAAATTAGGGTACAATTGGAGTTGCAATAATAGAAATACACAATAATATTGAAAGGGATAGTAATAAAGA
Source organism: Ambrosia x helenae (assembly GCA_030844895.1). Classification (NCBI taxonomy): domain Eukaryota; kingdom Viridiplantae; phylum Streptophyta; class Magnoliopsida; order Asterales; family Asteraceae; genus Ambrosia; species Ambrosia x helenae. The sequence continues at coordinate 76,855 of JAUTDX010001690.1, read as the reverse complement.
TGATGAAGAAAGAGAAGAGAGTACCTGAGGGTCGAGATTACCGACGTAGGCAGTAGCGTCTTGGTTCCTCTCGGCAGAGTGTTGACCAAGGAGATTGGCCCCAACACCAGGAGCTATTCTAGTCGTCATCGTCTTCTTCTCGCTTTCTTTGCTGCTAACCCTAGTTTTTTAAATATCAGCACAAGCACTGTGTTTTACATATTATATGGAAGGTAGGTCGGTTGCAACACTTTCTTTCTCCTTTTTTTTTTTTTTTTAAGTTTTCTGGTTTTCGATCAATATAAAACAGTATTAGTTGTTGTTAATGTGATATCTTTTTGTGTATAATCACGATTTTATTGTTTTGGTTTTTTCACTTTCGGTTGCTAAACAGATTAACAGTATTGTTCAGGTATTGTAACTAAACCGACCGAATTCTTGTCACGTAGCGCCTTAGGTATATCATGACGTTATTTTTTGGGTTTTTTTCTTTTGGTTGTTGAATGTATGGTACCGGAAACATAATTGACTGAACCAATAATGATTGAATTCCTACCATATAGCACGAGGAATCTAACTTGAATTGGTTTATATTTTTTATTATCATTTGTCATCCAATTTTATATATACTTATGTGTACGGTACATCTTTGTGTAATACATATAATTTATGCTAACCACAAAATTTTCGTATCTGAAAACTAAAATGTTGTGAGAGGCCTTTGACAGGTTTTACCCATTAATTCTAAACCAATATTTTCATAACCAGACCGGACATCAAACTGGCCATCTTATTGGTTCACTGGTTGGACCAAATTTAAGAACTGCTTTTATCTCATTCTGATGAACTCTTTGATTGCATCCTACCGCTACTGCCATTTAAGCATCTCGTTCCTAATTGAGACCCGTCGCTACGTCTAAGTTTAGGTTCCACAAGATTTTTCGTTGTGTATTAGTTCAATATTAGGTCCACATATTCAATCTTTCGTCACGTTCAATCTTGTGGACCCATGATTATTTTCTAAAGGGGCGATTGAAGGGTTTAACCGAACTTTTAAAGGGAAAGATCTAGATTAATGGCCCGCCCCCTTGACTAGAAATAAATAAGCAATCCACTTAAATTATAAAACAAGAGTAAACTGTCATTTTCGTCCCTGTGGTTTGATGAAAATTGTCATGTCAGTCCAAAAAAAATTCTTGCCATTTTCATCCCTGACGTTTCCAAAACATGTCAGATTAATCCAAAAAGTTAACAACAGTTAAAACCAGTCGTTAAAACCAGATGCGTCTCCAAAGATTTACGTGCCCTATCCGAGCCATTAAAAAATATACCCTTTAGGCTTCAACAAAACCCCCAATTCTATATTTGTAAAAATTACCTAATTAAGTAATTACACCCAATTTTAGGGCACAACAAAACACATAATTGCAATAATATTTTATCAATCCGCCGACAAACATACAAAAAACACAAAATTCAGGTACCTAACAAAGTAATCACGCTCAATTGATAGTTAAAAAAACATAAAAATAATTTTAATAATTAAAATCTTAAAGATTAAACTTAAAATTACAATCTAGATGGTGGAGATATAGACAGGTGGTAGCCATATGAGATGATAAACATTCAACTCACAAATGTAATTGGAATTTGGAATCTCGATATTCTTTTGATGGTGCCACCAAATAGAAAGAATAACGCTTTTTTTTTAATTTACTAGGTTAAATATGTATCGAGCTTATAAATGTTATGGGCCTTGGGTAAATAATTTATAAGTTTTAAATTGGTTATTGGGCCCAACTTTTAAGTGTTAAATGTGTTTTCAATTTAAACACACACACATATAGGAATTTTAAAGAAAAAATTGTATCGGATAAAAATGGGTCCAAGCCGAATAGCCTCCCTGCTTGGGCCATAGCCGACCATGGTTAAAACATCATTTTACATGCTTATTTTATTTTTAATTTTTTTTTCACCAAATGAGGGAAAGAAATACTATAAAAAATGACCATTTTACCCCTCACTTAACTGTTAAAGTTAACGACTGTTATGTTCTTTTAATTAAACTAGCATGTTTGGATAGTCAAGAACGGGCATTGGCATGAAATTTTCTTTTTAGACAGTGACGGAACTACAGGAGGGTCAGGGGGGTCAACTGACCCTCCGGCCGACCAAAGCATACCTTAATCAGGGTACTCGATTTGAGACATGTTATTAAAGTTTGACCCTTCAGATGTGCTCTTGTAAGTGTACTTAAGGTGAACGAGACAAGAGAAATGGTGAAAACAGAAAACATCATCTTGTAGTTTCTCGCCGGCAACTCGCAAGTGTTTTATTGGAGACGAAGAGATTGTAAAGGAAGAAGACGTTGGAATATTTCAAAGCAACTTCTTTTACAACTAGGGCCCTATTTAAAAATTAACTCTATATTACATAAATAGTTATTTTTTCCTTTTTTTTACGGAAAAGTTGAAATGCAACATAGATTGATATTGACAACACACTTTCACCGGTAAGCTTTATAATAATTAATTTTTCTTACTTAAAAGACTAAAGATAGGCCTATTAATTTTTTTTTTCTATACCTTGCGACTATAAGTTATTTACTTGGTTACTATTTCAACTTATTCAAACTAGATCATTTCAAGGTTTTTTTGTTAGCTTTTTGAAAAATGTAAAACTACGTTTTTGAAACATACGTAAAAAAATGAAGTTCTAACCAAACATTACGGTTTTAAGATGATGATAATAATAATAATGAGGTTAGAGATAACGTTGAATTATTAGAATATATTTTTTTAGTGAGCGAGTCTATGCGGTTATTAAAATTGTGACCCCTTAGTTGAAAAGTTCTTGTTCCGCCACTGTTTTTAGACTACACTTTAAACCTATCTTTTCAGAACTGGATCGGATGTCAAATCAGAGATGTCACGGGCCATCGGGCCGACCGACCCAATGAACCGGCCCAAAAGTCAAACCAAAACAATAAAAATTAAATTAAAAAACCGATCGAACCGCCTCAAATTCCGATCCAACCGGCCAAAATCCCGGTTCAACATCCGGTCCTATACACGAATGGTTCAACATAGTGACCCGGTTTGGTCGGTCCGATATGGGTTTCAAAACCTTTGCTTTAAACAATGTTAATTCGATCCAATCGAATATTGAACAACACCCTAATTTAATATTCTTATTTTAACTAGGGTTTTCACCGAAAAAGCCGTTAAAAATACGCAACGTTTTATCATTTGCTCATATTAAAAAAAAAAAAAAAAACCCAAACAACAAAACAATGGCAAAATTCTACACTCCTACTTCAACTCATCGTCTTCTTCCTCAAGCTTCCTATTCATCAATGGAATCTCTACTCAACCAGCAATAATCCACCATGAAACCTTATTATTCCTACACTCAATCATCATTAACCTCTTCCTCAACTCACAACAACAACAACAACCACAACAACAAAAACAACAATTAACCTTCTTGAAACCAATGGACCCACGGCGACCGTCACGCATAATCGATCCAAAAGTCCGAAAGGTCGGGTTCTTCACGCCCGGTCCACCACCGGACCGAACTCAATCCGGTCCAGCCGGAACTACTCCGGTCGAGTCTCCTCTTTCCAATACTCTTTCTCCGGTCATGATTCCTCCGCCACGTCACGCCTCCGATAACCTGTCACGTGCCGTCGGCGTGCCTGTTGTTGATACCTTACAGGTTGGGAGCTATACGGTGTCGGATTCGGTTTTTAGTGCTTCGCCTACGAGATCGCCGTCTAGTCGGATAGGAATCGACGGAGAGTTTTCGGAGGATTCGGTTAATTGGATTAAGAAGAAGGATGCTTCTGGAACAGTGGCTGCTCATCAATTGAAACAATCTGTTGAAGGATTGAAGGATGGTATGTATTTAATACATATTACATTTATTAAATTATGCAATTAGTAATAACAGTTGTTTGTTGCATTGGTTGTTATTTGTTCATGCTAGGGTTAAAACTTAAAACTAGCTTATTTAGATTATTAGTATTATGAAGTAGGTTATAACTGTTTTCGTATGTGTTTGTTGTCTTGGAGTATAGGTTTTGCTGTTATGTACATGTATGTATGTGTGTGTATGGTTATTGGATAATGAATTTATATGCATGCATATAATACTGTGTAGTATTCGGTATTCCCTGAAAGTTGAGGGCGGAAACGATCTGCGACTTGGACCTTAATAGTAGGAATTGTTGTGATGGTATGGTAGAGGTTTTGTATAAACATCAGTGATTTGATTACTTGTGGTATGAATTGAACTTTCAGTTTGCACTTAGCCGCTTTTTCTTTGATGAAGTGAAAAATACACTTCGACATGTTTTGTTTGATCATGAAACACGCGATTGGTGGAGAGATATGTAGCACCTAAGTTGTTACACCAAAGTGTAGGGTTGGAATTGCTGAAAATACCGAGTTCATTCAAGAGAGCTTCCAACCAAGTCAGTTTAGCAACGGTGTTAGCAAGAGCTTTGTACTCTTATTATGTTGAAGATTGAGAGAATTTGTGTTGTTTACGAGCATTCCAAGAGATAGGATTGGATCCTAAATAGACAGTGAATCCCACGTGGACCGATGGTTGTCTAGAAAGATGGCCCAATCAGCGTCCGGGTATGCTTCAAGATCATTGTGCCAATGGAATCTGTAAAAGCCTGGAAATTTGAACCCCAACCATGCCTGATAAAGAGACCATAGTGTGATGTCCCTTTAAGATAGCTTAAGATGCGTTTCACACCCGACTAGTGATTCTCTGTTGGGGCTTGCATGAACTAACATACTTTATTTGCGGCGAAGATAATATCCGGAAGGGTTACTGCTCTTGTTGTTGTTACTACAGGAGGTCTTGAATTGAAACAGTCAGTTGATGGATTGAATGATGGAATAGATACTACATTCACTGATTTTGAAATGGGTAATCCTTTTATGTTGCATAGGGTTAAAAGAGAGTTTACATGATTTGATCAATTATTTGACCTTAAAATACACTTTTTTTTTTGTAAACAAACCTTGTTTAATTTTTAAAAATTACCACCTCACTTCAGATGTTGCCTGTTTCAAAAGGGGTTGCGGCGAACCTTGTTGCCCATTTGCTTGCCATCCTAATGTAAAAGTTTTTCTAATCTATGTTAACGTAAGTCCATTCAAAAAAATATTCTAAATCTCCATTTCTATCTTGCTTAAATTTATTTTATTGTTCTTTTTGGGTTTTATATACCCACAAAAGTATATTTAGAGATGAATAGTAATCTTAATACTTAAAGGAACTAGTTTAGGTTCTCTAAGGGGCTGTTTGGTAGCCTCTTTATGATTCCATTAAGATGCTACCTCTGAATAAGTCAACATTAAGTGTGTTTGGTTCACTGACATGACACCTCTAAATGAGTCATTAAGATTTAAGCCTCTTACCCATTAAGCTACCAAATGATGATGCATGAAAATTTTACCCCTTTATCTATTCATCTGAGTTAATAACCCTTAGCCGGTCACTTACGCACCACCTCCTCAACCACCAACTAGTCTGGCTGAGTCAAGTACTGGTTCAAAGTCTCTTGCCATCACCTCTTAATGGTTCAACATTTACTGGCACAGTGGCACGGAGGTTGCCATTTGCCAAACAACCCCTAAGCCTTATCTCTGTTGTAGAGATGATGTTGATGGAGAGTACAAATGGAAGAATACCTTATAATTTTTTGTATAATTCTAAGAAAGGGACTAAATAGAGAACATGATGTGAATGCTCTAAATAGTAACTTTTGAAAAATTAGCTTATTCACATTATTGTGAAGTAAATTATGTTGTGACTTTTTTTTAATATGATATATAGTTTTCCTGTTTCGGTATGCATTTGTTGGCTTGGAGTATAGACTTTGATGTTATGCGCGCGCGTGTGTGTATCAGTTTATGATTAAGGTTTTTTTTTTAATTTTTTTTTCTGGTAACATGAAATATGTATTTTTGTGATGAAGGAACCAGTGGAGATGTGGCTGAAGGGCCATCTCAAAAGGATTCAAAGCCACAGAAAGCGAAAACTACCAAGGCTGAGAGGCGTGCTATACAGGAAGCTCAACGAGCTGCAAAAGCTTCTGCCAAAGGTTGGCTCTTTTTTGTGCTTTCTAAAATATAGGATTTGGTAGTCTTAGTTTTTTTATGAACTATGATTTTCTAAGTTTATAGGCAATATCTACTATACTATTTTGTTTGACCTGAAAATATATGTCCGACTGTGCAGTCTTGTATCCTTTTATTGCAGCTAATGAGACTTGATTGCCTTTTAGTTTTTACTTTATGATGACCCAACGGTAGTATTTGATTCTATACCATGCAAGTCTCCATCTAGGGTTATCCTACAATACTATAGAAATTTTTACATTTTTCAAACACCATCGTATATCATGTAGAAGGCTCAAGATGTAGAAGATAAGTGAAATTTTAGTGGACTTTCGAAGAATTCACAGTTTAGATGTTTCCATGAAGGATGGAGTAAGAAACAAGTGCGAAGACCAGCTGCTAAGTGCACCTTTTATCTCTTTATGTCGTATTCGCATCTAGCTTTTTCTTTAAGGCTCTCTTGACAAAATCATCCATGAATTGGAGGTCACAATTTTGACTCGTTTACTAATGAATGGGTTAATTTGGTCATGATAACAGGTCAAAAGGATAAAAGGAAATTATAAACTATCTTAAAAGTGAACGAGTCATATGGGTTGAAACTTGAAAGTCGCTCAAAGTATATTTTTAATTTATAAATCCTTCTAAATCATTTTACTCAACAAATTAGATTGTTGAAAAGTGTTTTTAGGATCTTCTAGTAGGGCATGTTTGTATTTGCCAAATACTATCAAAATTCTTTATGCACGGGGTCAACAATTTAGTTGGTTTTTTCCACTTCTCCACCATATTATTATATACTTAATTACTTCTCAAGCTCCCCCAAATTGACACACATGACACATCTATCACCAAACTACCAGGTTGACTTTTTGTGTCCTTAATCTATTAAATTATTTGACTGTTGGTTTATTGTGTGGAGTGTGGGCTCTCAAGCTAGTTGGATTTGTTCTAACGGGTTTGAATATTTTGTTTGGATGTGTGTTGACTTGCTTGGCTGAAAATTTGTTTTTCGCTTGTCTGATTTATGACAGATTCACTTTGTTGCTTGGTTTATTCTTAGTGATAATTTACCCCATTCATTTTTCTTTTGATTGTTCCAATGTGTGCTGCTAGTGCCCATGGTTTAAAAAAATGTTAGAAACGTATGCCTTGAGGCGTGCCTCGGGGCGAGACGGTGAGAAACCAAATATGAGGCGGCACCTCAAAGGGTAGTTTTGGTACGTACGCCCCTAATCACTGAGGCGGTCGAATCTGAATGAGGCGGTTTGCTCGGTTTCATGCTTCAGGTGATATTTTTTGTCCAGAAACAATAAACGGGAGGTGAAACTAACTTGTTGAAGAGCAAAATGGGTGGAGAAGAGCCAGAGCTCCTGAAGAAGGCGGTGGCCTGTGTTTTGGGATGTGGGTTGATTTTAGGGTTAAGTGTGGGAAGTGAGAAAACGTGTATTGGGAAATGGTGTATTCAATGATATTTTTAGTATATTTAATATAACTTTTCTGTCACTTGTCACTCTTTTTAAAGCCTACACTCTTGTTCCTCTTATTTCACTTTATTAAATAAACTTTTACATATATTTTTATCTATTTCACTCGTCTTCTATTCGTTATTAGTATTAATTTTTTTTCTTTTATAAGATATCTAATTTTTATATTTATTTATAATTCCGCCTCGGTTCGCCTCGAGGCTCGATCCCGTTCTTTTAAACCTTGCTAGTGCCAAGTCCATACTTTATTATTCCTCAATCCTCATTCTGTTTTTTCCAATTGTTTTAAACATGTGTAGAGCTTGTTTAAATCTTGAAGAATTGGATCTTTTTGTTGAAAGTTATATGGCTGTTTTGAGTGGGATTCTATTTCACCTGGCAAGTTGATCAGACATGATGTATATCTTGGCTCCAATTGGTGGGAGACCAGTAGAGAAGTCTATATGCAATCAGCTTATTGCTGTTGGTTTAGTGTTAAATACTTTTGTGTTCTTTTTTTCAGATTTGTCTCACCAGATCCAATATTATTTATATATGTATTTATTTTGTGAATCTTATTGCACCATATTGAAACACTAATTTGTTCCATATCTCTGTTAGTTTATATACTTTTGCTTTATATGTTGAAAAAGAATCTGTTGTTAGGAAAGTATGCTCATTAAAATCAAGTCTGCTATATAGAATGTGCATCATTAAAGGTTCTAGTTTTGTCTAGTAAGTCGTTATACTATACATTTGACTACTGACTTGTAAGGAATTATGTAAGAATATTGTTAAGAGGTTCAGTTACTATCATATATGGTGCATACGTTTAATCTTTAATCTTTTGTTGTTTTTGGTTAAAATGTGCCTTTCATTCAGAACTATCAACTATCATTGCTGCTATATGGAATGGGCATCGTTCAGAATGTGTGTTTTTAAGAGCCGCAATGGTTCTACTTTTGTTTGCATAATATCAAGTAGGTATAGTTTAGATATAGTCTAGTAATTCATTATACATTTAGTGTTTATGTATTTTACTAGTGACTTGTAAGAAATCATGTAAGAGCATTGTTAAGAGGTTCAGCTGCTCTTGTATAAAGAATTTATTTATTCCTTTTTTTTAAATTATTTATTAATCCTATTCTTGGTATTCTTTCAGCGCCAGCACAAACAAGTAAACCGGTAAAACAGTCAATTCAGAAGAAAGATGTTCCTCAATTGGCTTCTTCTAGTGTGATTCATGAGAAGAAAGGTGGTGATAAACCACCAGAAAAAGAGAGAAAAAAAGACATGCCAACTCCACGCATGCAATTTGATGATAAAAATAGGGTTGAAAAAGCTAAGAAACGATCAATAGTCAAGCAGACTGAGGCTAGAAATAGAGTTGAATTATTTAGGCATTTACCACAATACGAACGCGGAAATCAGCTTTCTGATCTTGGGTCATCATTCTTCCAAAATGATGATGTGCACCCTAATGTTTACAAGGTATGCAATGTAAACTTGTTTATAATTTGTACTAATGATAAATCTGAAGCTGGTGTTTGTTTTATTCATTGTTGAAAACAGAAGTCAGTTTACTAAAATAAGAAAAAAGACTCCAGTAACAATTGAGTTTAAGAATGTTAAAATACAGTAAAGCTTAGACGTGCCAATTTCATCAAGTCACAGCCTCACAGGGTGAAAACGGGCCGGGGTGGGTTGAGTTTTTACCCAAAGCACTTTCAATCTGAAGTTTTTAGTTTTAGCAGGTAACTTGTGTCGAATATTAAGGTTATATTATTTCCGTGGTACTTTATTTACCTTTTAAAATACAATGATTTAGGAAATTCGAGTCTTCAATCCAGTTGGGTTTTTTTTTTTTTAGAATTTCTGTTTACCCATTTTATCCGTTAGATATAAATCTTACCTGAATCGGGCCATTCATAAGTAAGCGGGTCAAAATGTTCCTCTCGGGTCAAGTAAAACTAATGATTGTACATTGGGTTTTTCCTTAGGTTGGTTTACAATTTTTAGCGGGGGATATAATGTGGAGCAATGCCCGTTGCATAGCAATGCTTCAAGCATTCCAGAAAGTCATTGAGGACTACTCTACACCACCGGAGAAAACCCTAGCTAGGGATTTAACTGCAAAGATCAACACATCAGTTTCATTTCTAAATGAATGCAGACCCCTTTCAATCAGTATGGGAAATGCAATTCGTTTCCTAAAAGCCCGTATTGCAAAAATAACCTTGGCCCAAACCGAACCAGAAGCAAAATCATCTTTATGCTCAGACATCGACGATTACATAAAAGTCAAGATAGTTCTTGCAGACAAACAAATAGCCATACATGCAGTTACAAAGATTTGTGATGGTGATGTTATACTCACTTACGGTTCATCATCTTTAATTGAAATGATTATACTGCATGCTCATGAACTTAGGAGGCAATTTCGGGTGGTAATAGTTGACTCACGCCCTAATCTTGAAGGTCAACAGTTGCTTCGTAACTTGGTTGGAAAGGGTTTAAGTTGTACGTACACTCATATAAATGGTGTTTCGTATATCATGCCTGAAGTTACAAAAATCTTTTTGGGGGCTGCTTCTGTTTTGTCTAATGGAACAGTATATTCAACTGTTGGAACTGCGTGTATTGCTATGGTGGGAAAGGCTTACCATGTCCCGGTTTTGGTTTGTTGTGAATCATACAAGTTCCATGAAAGGGTACAGCTTGATTCAATATGTTCAAATGAACTAGGTATGTATGATGTATTGATGCCCCTTTAAGTCTCTTTGTTTCCTTTTCACACAGACCATGGATGGGTTGGGTAACAGGTCAGGTTGGCCCACAATCAAAATTTGTTCACGCGTTAGAATAAATAATTGACGCTGTGAATATGATTACCCACTTCATTTTAATTTGACCCAAGAAGTTAAAACATAACCTAAATCGAACAATTTTTAAGAAAATGGATCCAAATTGCAGCCTCTACTTTTTCCAGCTAATAAGCATTTGTGAAATATCTGTTTTCAGGTGATCCTAATGTCATAGCCAAGGTTCCTGGAAGAAATAAGAATTGTTTGGATGATTGGGCTAGCAAGGAAAATCTGCAACTTCTGAATCTGGCGTGAGTTTTCAGAAAGTTTTTCAGTTGAAATAACGTGATGCTATCTTATTATTTATTACTAATGGTTTTGGATATGTACACAATTATGACAGTTATGATGTGACTCCTGCGGATTATGTCTCTACGATAGTCACTGAGTATGGTCTGGTAAATTTGCTCCCCTTTCTGAATATATAAATGTCACTCATTGGGCCATTTAACATATAACGTTCAGTGTTCAACATTTTTGCCGTTGCTCATATGGTGTGAGAAGAGAAACAAAAGTTGGTTATAGAGTATATATTAGTGTGTTAAATATGGTTAAAAAGAATGTACATTTACAAAAGGAATGTATTCTTTTAAATGGCACGATTTAGGAGCTTTAATGCGTTAAAAATACACACGCCCCACTTACGGTGTGCGCATATAATGTATATATGTGTGGCCCTCGGGGGCAAAAGTAAAGTTGCACTAGTTTTAACGTTATTTTACTAATTTCGTGAAAATAACGTTAAAAACGACGGACGGTTAATCATGCATCATGTGGTGGGGTTGATAGCCAAAAGACAAAGGGGTACATGCACCGATCGGGTTTGTCCCGATTGCTAAGTGTTTTGTGCCTTATGTCCAAGGCTTGATACCAAACCACATCGAGCCGGGGGTCTCACTGGAAGCAGCCTCTCTATTCTTAGGGGTAGAGGTAAGGCTGTCTACATCTTACCCTCCTCAGACCCTACCTTAGCTTTGCTATAGGTGGGATTAACTGAGTATGATGATGATGATGATGATGATGATGATGATGATGATGATGATGATGATGATGATGATGATGATGATGATGAATGCGTTAAAAATACACTTTGCTGAGCTTGAGCCGTTTTGGTTTTAGCTATTTTTTTTACCTGTCGATCTGTTGGTAATAGAACATAACTGAAATCGGTTGAGACCTAAATAAACGGGTTGAAGTGCATGACCAAAGCTCAAAATACAAGGATATCCTGTGACAGTTTCAATAACAGTTTAGTTAACAAGCATACTTGGTTAATAGGGCGGGTAAGGTGGGTTGGTAAACGGGTCAAAAACAGTTGCGGGTTTGAAATAGGTCATTTTTGTACCGGTTGTGTTGACTCACACACTTTCTTAGACTTTGTGCAACTTTTAACTTGTTTTTTGTATGGCTAATGTTTCAGATACCACCCACAAGTGTGGCTGTGATCGTGAGGGAGTTTGGCCGCGAGCATATACTAATATAGAGCTTTAAATCGCTACCTGGATTCAACGCTGGAGCATTTGTTGATTTGCTGATTACATCAAATAAGAGTTGCTGGCATGGTAATTACTTGCCTGCTATTTAACATGCAGAAATAGTATTTATATAATATTATTCTATACATACTAGATTTTTTTATACCCAATTTTGTGGCTGTTTTAGCAGATGTTTTGGAAAAAGGGTTCTTATGCGCTAATTGAGTATATGCGTGCTTGATCTTTAAGTTTTGTGTGTATAACCGAATGATGCATCTTATTTATAGTAGTTTTGTGGCACTGCTAAATTTTGCATGTTGAATACATTATATTGATTTTTGAACACAAAATTATGTTTCAAAGATGATATTGATTAGTTAATCTTTACACCGGATGTGATTCTTGCAACAAAGTATGTTAAGCCGACGTGCTTGTCGTCTTTACAAGAGATGGTGTGGTTTAAGATTTTTTCCATGCTCGAACACCAGTGCAAGAGCGTAGCTTTCAATGTTTGTTGTTCGAATGGAGTATGATAGTTCAAACCTGACATCCATAGGAAGTGACGAGAACGTATGTTCATTTGTGTAGCACTTGATGCCTAGGCAAGGGATTTTTTAAGACTATATGGTGTCGTACCATATTCCCCCAACTCCCCCCGGTCATATCAGCGCCACGTCATTTTCCCAATTTTCTCCCCCAAGTTTGGAAATGGTTTCCCCCATTCCCTCTTCCTTTTTTTTATTCTTTTTCCTTTTTAATTAATTATATATTTTATATTTCATAATTATTTTTTTAAGAAAAAGTCTAAAAAGCGTAAATAATATAAAAAAACGTACAGAATAAAAAAAATCGTAAAAAATAAAAATAAACTTCGTTAAATTAAAATAATTACAACCTACAATGCATAGAAATTTAAAAAATAACAAGAAAAATACATAAAAAAACATTTAAAGCATTCGTTTTCCAAGCCACTTAATCGCGATCTTGTCTTTGATCGCCGACATAACCGCTTTTTCTTGCTTGGGAAGACCGTCGAGACTTTTCTCCATCATGGCAAACTCCGCCTTTTCCTGTTGCGAAATATCGTACGCGAGACGTGCCCTCTCCAATTCAAGCATCTCCTTCTCTGGACTTGCGGCTTGTTCCTTCTCCTTCTTTCTTTCATTCCACCTTTCCTTTTGCTCCGCCTTAAACTCGTTAAAGTTCTCAATCAAGGCATCTATTTTGTCGACCACTTTTAATTTCGAAGCAGAGGTCTTTCCTTTTGAGCTCGAGGCGGCTTTTTTCGCATGGTCCCTTCCAATTGGCCGCTCCGATTCGGGAGTTTGAGCTTCATCTTCAAACTCCGGGTCATCATTTATATTTATAGCAAAATGTGCATCGGACCCCCCACACTATAATTTCCCGAGGAGCTCGTCTTCGTTCTTTTTGCTTGTGCCACTTCGTTTGGCACCACCTTCCATTTTCACACTCCTTCAAAATCTCATACGGCCTAATGTACACCCACCCCCTTTCTCTTTGTGCTAAACTTCGCAAGCGCCTTTTTCAACACATTCTCGTCACTTTCACCCGTCTTTCGATTGTCCCAACAATTTTGATAAACACCCACAAATTCTTGGCATTTTGCGTTCATCTCCCTAAACTTCGTACTAAAGGAATGAAAGGTTCGATAAGGCTAAGGTTGCATTAACTTAAAAAACTGAATGCAAATACTGTTCCAAAAGCTATCCCGTGTTCTATTTGTACCTACAAGTGATAAATTAAATTAATTATGTAATTTATATTTCATAAATAAATTAAAAAAAATAATTAAAACCTACAGCCTTAACAAAAACCTACGGCCTAAAAAAAATAATTAAAAACCCTAAATAATTTTTTTTTTAAAAAATTGTAAAGGCTAAAAAACCGTAAAAAAACTGTAAAAAATAAAAAAAAAAGCCGTAAAAAATAAAGATAAAATCTTACTTCTTATCGGGTCAGTAGACACGTTCACCCACGCTCGTGCTATGGCATCGAGCTCGACTTGAGTCCAAGGAATACTATCCGCCGTACTACTACCCTTTCCTTCAACGACACGTTTTTTTCCCTTTGGTGTCTTTTTTTTGAGGTTGGTTGAGTTTCGGGCATAACGTCGTCATCGACGCCTAAGGATATAAAATCGTGTTTGGGTTCGGTTTGTGATTGAGGTCTTGCGGGAAACATTGGCATTTGATTCGGGCGTTGCATTTGCATATGAAATTGTTGTTGTTGATGCATTTGCATTTGCCAAGCGTTTTGGGGTTGACTAAAACCGCCAAACGCGTATGTGCTAGGGTCGAGCGGTGTAGTGGGGTAGGGAAAGTTTGGAACTTGTGTCGAAGGAGTAGCGGGGGTGTTCGGAAAAAAGGGTTGCGGGTTTTAAACCCTTTGGATCCATTGATATTTTTTTTGTGTGAAGAATGAAGTACGGAGTAATTTTTATAAAATTTGGTTGTGTGGTTAAAAAGATGTGTGGCTTTTGTGTGAAGAATGAAGTGATTTATATTTATATAAAGGTAAAATGTTTTGATTTTTTTTTTAAAAGGCCAATGGCCATATTTTTTGAAATGGCTCCCACCTCCAACGTTCACATATCCATCCAATCACATTCATGGTGTATTCGGTGTCTTCTCCCCGAATTCCCCGAAAAACAAACGGGGGTTCCCCATCGGGGCCGAGGCCACCTCACCACCCCGAGATACCTCCTCGAGTCCACACCAATTAATGGGTTGTTTACTTTTGTATAAATGGGTACTTGCATCTTGCATGCATTACAACATAGTAGTTTCTTGGGGGTTTATAAGTAGGGGACTGTCACCACATAGGCACATACCACGGCCAACCTCTTTGGTGTTAAAATGCATGCACTGCTTTAGTCTAGTGAGAAGCGTAGATATTTTGGAGATCGCCTCTGCCGATGAATTCAGACTACACTTAAGATTATCTTATGACGTGAAGTTATCATTTTTTGTATTTTTAATTTAGACCGGTTAAATCTGACTACAATTTAGATCATCTTATGACATGAAAATGTCATCATTTTTTATTGCTATATTGTCAGTTATAAATTAATTAAAAGTTTACAACACGACCATGTATAATAGTTTTATTTTGACATTGTAGTAATAGCATATATATATATATATATACCTCAAATTACACCAACATACATACAAATTAAGGCCATGAAACAATTGTAGTAATAGTAATGAAATGTTTGTACCTGACAGAATACCTCATATTTCACCAACACACATTTGCTTACGACCTATTACCATTTTACTGGTATGCATTCTATTCTAGACGTACATTTTCATTTACTGGTTTATTCACCTCAAGTCCCGTTGTAATTTTTTGTAATATTTGAAGTCCAAAGCTTAAGTTCCTAGGCAATCAATCATATCAAGAGGCTGAAAATCTTGCCTTCTCCATTGATTTAATCTCTATTTATAATTACAGTGAGATCCTATGATTATGGACTAGACATACATGAGAAATTTAAAACCCTATGTGAGATATACACAATCTCTACAATATTTGTTCTATTATACCCCCGTAGTTTAAGCAGGAGGTGAGCGGATGGTGAGACTGAAACGAAAGTCATAAGTAAAACTCTAAGAAGCCCTTTAGTAAAAATGTGTATAGTTTGATACTGAGAATGGACATTGATAAACACGAATATGCCCTTGTTGGATTTTTTTCTCGATATATCCTATTCAATATGCTTCGTACACTGATGATTACTCGACAATTAAATGGCATTGACATTGACGATGGAGGCACGAGATGTTGGGCGGCGAAGAGAATGAAGATAAGGAGCCCTAGAGATAGTGCATGAAGATGAGGAGCCCGTGGAGCGTGCATATACATGCACACCTGTTGTACATGCTCTCTATAATATACAAGACCTCGTAAGACAGGCAAGACGTCAAATCGGTATGAAACGCAATCATGCATATGTAAAGCCCTAAATATCAACTCGGGTTTAAACCACCTTATTCACCTTCGGCTAAACATGATACAAGTCCCTTGAGCTTACATGTGCTAACAAATCTGTCGCATCAAACACGCTCAATCTTCTATCAAGTCTGAGGGCTGAAAACAAAAGTGCACATAAAATTTGGTGTTCCAAAGGCTAATAGAATGGGTTAGAAATCAAGTCATAATCCTCTACAATCTGTACAACAACAATACTAAACCTAAATTTACATTAAGAATGACATTAACAAACAAACCAACCAACCCATTTGACCCTATTTATGTTTCTTCTCAGAACATCCTGCTGCATTCTCTCCTGCGCCAGCTAATTGCATCAACCTTTCATAATCAATCTCGGTCGATTTATATTTTAGTTTCATCCCAGATTCGATCCATGATCTAACACAAAGAACACATTGAATACTCGAATATGGAATCGACTGTTTTGCCCTTTCGACTTCGTCCCCTTTACTACAAAACAAATCCTCTGGTGCCATTGAAGTGGCTTGAACCGCCAAGAAATCCCGAGCCATTACAGACAATCGTGGGTACCGTGAGTATTTACTTTCCACCATTCTAACACATCAGTTGGTATGGGAGCTGTGGGTTCGGATAAATACTGAGTCAACTCATCGGTTGCCGTCCCCATGGTTGCCCTTCGTCTTTTACGGGCGATTTCCTCTGCAAATGACACATTATTCCCTCCATCCTCTAATTCTTGGGTACTTCCATAAGATGTAGCCATTGACGAAAAATGCGTAGTTAAGTAATTTCTCACAAAATGACTCCTGGCTTCCTCAAGATAGTTATCTAAGTTTAGACTTTCGGAATCAGCTCGATTTAATTCGGGGATCAAGGATTGCAGTCATGTAGGTGAAAATGTTTGAAACTTGATCATTGTAGCATCTGACTTTTGTAGCCATGTCAATTGCAGCATTTTTAAGCCAATCTGGACTGTGACGGGATTCTCTGCACGCAGCTATAGTCTCTGAAATGTGATCCATGAAGAAGAGAACTAATCCAACGGTTGGTAATTTGTTTGTGCACATGTCATTAGTGGTTTTGTAGAACGGTTCTAGATACGCGTGTATCAAATTTATCGCGTTCTTCTCTGTTGAGTTCAATAGCAACCTACCGAGTGTTTCTTCGTGCTTCCTGATAAGAGCTTCCATAGTTTTGCTTGCCTGCATATTATGAAAAATTACAAGAAAAAAAAAACAAGTTGCAAAAGTTAAGGGTCAACTTCATATAAATGGTAACAAAGTTGGTCAAATTTACATGCAGTCAACCAACTTTGTTTTCATCCAAGAAACCTCAACCTGACAGCATTCGACCCAAACTGACTCATACTGTTTCGACCCTTTAACCAACCCGACTCAATAGCCTTTCTTGCCACCTCTAACTTTTTTTTTGGTGAAAAGGAAAAGTTAGTTGCTAAATTAGGAATTAGACTAGTCATTTACTTTTATATGCAAATAACCAGTATAGAGAAGATTAGTATCAACATATGCTTATATACCTTACGAACAATATCAAGCATCTGATAAGTACCACTCCATCGGGCCGAAACATCAAGAGGAAATTTCCAGTTACCTTCTTGATAATTTGTTGTCAACTGATTAAATTCCTCCATCATCTCAGATGATGAATTAATCTCCAAAGCAAACTCCCTAATCTTTGCAATTACCGATTTAGTTGATCTCAAACCGTCATCTATAACTGAGCTCAATGCATGGGCAGCACATGGAACATAGCAAAAAGGGTTAGGTTTTTGGCTAGCAAGATCCTCTTTAAGAGTATGGTAAGCATGAAATGCATTTGTACTATTATCATGAGTACATGAAAGAACTCGACTCTCTAAACTGTAAAGTTTCAAAACTTTGAGTAATGTGTGATAAATTTCTGAACTGCCATACGGTGAAGGAACACGAGAAATATCGAGTAGTAATCTGTGAAAAGACCAATGTTCATCGATCCATTGACAACTAATGCTCATGTAAAATATTTGTTGGTATGATGTCCAAAACTCAAGGGTAATAGAGACTTTTGAGGTAACATTTGCTAACATGCACCGTATGTCTTCCCGCATGCTTTTGAAAACTTCATTTAGTACTGCTTGGAACTTTTCACTAGACCAAATGTGGACGGTTGGATTAAGGAACTTAAGGAATTCGATAGCCATTTTTCTTCAAATGTTGAAGGAGGTAAAGATGCTAAACGAGCCATTTTGTGAGCAACCAGTTTAGATGGTCAAAGTCAACATGGGATGCTTTGACTTGGGTTTGAGCTTTTTTTACTATGATGGGTTGCGAGACTGGGGTAGAGACAGAATCATCTGACTTATCATACCCTGGATGACGGTTGCTGAGGTGCCTGCCCAAATTACCTTCAATAATAAAATGAAAACAAATTACCTTCAATAATAAAATGAAAACGTGACAATTAGATTCGATTATTTAAGCTGGCAATTTTGACCCATTTACTTATGAATGGGTAATTCAGGTTATGTTCCAGCTTTAACAGGCCAAAGGGATAAAACAGAAAAAATGCCTTAAAAGAAGCTCGCAAGTTGCTCAAAGTGTGATTTTTATTGCATAAATGGTAAAACCTTCTAAACATTTTTAAACACAAAACACAACGTTATTGAATAATGCAATTTTTGCATGATCATATTTGACACAACTACTTATATATATATATATATATATATATATATATATATATATATATATGTAGGGACAGGTTCAAATACAAAGTAATACAAACGTGCGAAGGATGCGAAGGATCACTTTGTACTTGATAATTACGTAATGATAATTACGTAATGCCTTCATGACTTGATAATTACGTAATGATAATTACGTAATGCCTTCATGATCATACAAAAACATTACGTAATTATCATTACGTAATTATCATGTACAAAGTGCATGATAATTACGTAATGATAATTACGTAATGATTTCATGAACATAAAAAAACATTACGTAATTATCATTACGTAATTATCAAGTACAAAGATCCTTCGCATCCTTCGCACGTTTCTTTTACTTTGTAGAATAACCGCCCCTATATATATATATATATATATAGCTTCCGAATTTTGGACAAAAGGTTTCATCCGTATCAAAACTTACTTGTTTTGACTTGTTATCCACCCTACCCATTTTGCCACCTGTAATATAAGTTTTATAATCAGGAAATAATGCAAAAGAAGTACCAGTGGCTGTAGAAATTGAATAGCTTTGACCACAGAACTTGCACTTGCGATTCTTGCCATCTGATGTTGTTTCAAAGAATTTAAGGTAAATGGAAGTCATTGTCTTCTTTCTTGGTTTTGTTGTATGATCTGCTTTGTTTGAAGTACCAGGTGCACCATCTATTGTTTCCATAATCGGAATGAGTGCCACATCCATCGCAGATTTGGGTTCCATATCTAATTTAGTTAAAACCAAATAATGAGATGAAAAAAATATCACTGTAATCCTAATATAGCGAATTTATAATTAAATATCTTTAGTTCTTTAAATAATGTTAAACAGAAAGTTCAGAAGAGCATGCTATATATATGTGGTAACAAGCAATTTGGAGATGTAACATTACATCAAACTACCAAGTAATTAAGATAATGCGGTAATGCCTTCTTTGATCTAATAGGCATGGGCAAGCAATTCAAAACCATTTTGTGTTCCTCTTGCAGGTACATCTAAGTTGCAAGGAAGCTTAACTTGATTAAATCTTTAGATAAAGGAAAGCTTCAAACAGATAGCCATATATTAGTCCATATGAATATATGAAAAGATACCCCGCCCTCGGGTCAGTGTGTGGTAATTTAGAATGTGGGTTAGGCCAAGGTACATGCTAACTATGTTCTAGACATCATACCTTCATTGGTTGATCACTCTTCAGTAACTATTTGTTTATAACATTTTATTCTGTATCCATTATCCATTTGTGGGTCCCATACTCCCATCTGTAATTCTTATAATACCAATCAAATGGTCATGCTCCATTATTGACCACTGCATACATTATAACAACAAAGTTTTCCAGGGGATGCACTAGAATAGCTTTATTTCTTTTATTTTTTTCCATCGTAAATAGTTTTTTTCCCAGGCCCCTACCAGCAACCAGTCTAACATCATACTGATGGGACTGCAAAGTAAAGCAATAATTGGTCCAAAATAATGGTTAAATCTGATTTTTCATAACACTATAACAGGCACATGGGCATAGGTTAAGGCATCTGATTTTCCACTATTTTTCATGACTGGCTTACCGTTTGATTCCAATCAAGTTCAATAATGTAAACTGTTACAACCAAGTAGAACAAAGAAGGTACAAATATGGCAAGAAATCAAGCTACCTTTTAGATTTTTGTATGAGTTGTTTACACTCCAATCCATTAAGGCTCCAGTTTTCCCACCAACAACACTTGCCTGGAGCAATAACACGAGTGAAAAGAAGTCCGCATGCTATATTCAGTGAATAATGGCATAATGCAACCAAAAAGAATATTAAACAGCCAGAAACTTAGATTCCAAAGCAATTGAATTTCCAAACCTGGTAATACAAAGCCAAAGTTGCAATAAAAAATCGCTTTTCATGAGATGTTCGGATGTGGGTCTAAAGTGATTATTGCTACTTATGTTTTAGGGTGCTTAGCATGAAAATGTTAATTCTGTGATCTTCCAATCATTTAGGGTCAAAAGCATCAGATTTGAGAAACATATAAACAGTTGCGGTAAAAAAAACAAAAACTTAATATCGAGATAAAGGTGAAGTTACAGCTATTCTTAACTATTATCAACTGTCTATATAACAAACTGATTTTAATTTTCAAATATCACAAAATAACAATAATCATTTCAAAAACGCACATCCAATACTCATTAGTAAAAGCAAATGTACATTACACGTTTCACTTGATCCCAATATCCCATTACTACACATGTTCCATCAAGTCTTTTCATGTTTTAGATCATACCATACTATTGTTTCAAGTGTTCAACATAAAGTACATTCTAATATTCATTTATTCTAAATTCTAAGGCTATACGGAGAGCAGACGCCCCCCACCCCCGTCTCCTTCATTTTGCCCGTCCCAAACCCAAACACCCCCCGGTTGCCCCGTCCCCTACCACCCCCGTCCCCCGTCTCCCCAAGGACGTACCGGACGCACCAATCAGGATTTTCCTTTTTTTTTTAAATGTTGGGTAATAGACCAATAGGAGATTTTCTTGAGAAATGGGTTTTTCATGTCTGCGCACCCCACCCATGTCTCAAGAATGGTGAGACACCACTTTGGTGATGTGGCAGCCTACGTGGCACTGAGACATGGGTTTTTTGGTGTCTGCTTACCCAGTAGCCTAATAACTTCCATTAGACAACTCTTTTGCAAATAATCCCCTTTAGTTTACAAACAAAGTAAGAACCCACATCATGTAAACACGACATATAAAGAACCAACAAGGATTTTTTTAAATAAGACATCATGTCTTATCTCAAATAAGTTGGGTAAGCTTAAAAAAACAAGCAAGAGAAGTATTAGTAAGCGAAAAAACTCCCATCCAGGTCCACGACATAAAATAATCTTTCAAATGCCCTCTCAACTTTGAAGTGCCAAGTCTCATCTTATGTGAGGCAATGAAGCATAATACTTCTCTAAACCAAGAATGTAGCATAGAGGATATCGGTATTGTTGGAACAATCGGATCAAGCAAACAACACAAACACAAAGATTTATATAATCAATCACTAGTTATACAAACTCTACTTTATTACAAACAAAGACCACATATTATAATGACCCTAAATCATCTATTTCAACTTCACCTTGCCTATAAATAGAAGCTTTGAAACAACTCAATTTCTCACAACACACTCTCGTATCTCAAATCAATAACCTTCTTCAAACAAATACTCGCAATAA